>QGNR01000397.1:2093-12141 GCA_003435085.1 Syrmaticus mikado
GAGCAACAGGTACCAATTGCTACAAAAACGGTGCACAGACGGCAGTACCGCACCAACAGGGATTCCTTGCTCCCCATTCATAAGTTGATTCGTCAACTAGAGAGCCAGGGAGTGATCAGCAAAACTCACTCGCCTTTTAACAGCCCCATATGGCCAGTGCTTAAAGCCAGTGGAGAATGGAGGCTGACGGTGGACTACCGTGGCCTGAATGAAGTCACACCCTCACTGTGTGCTGCTGTGCCAGACATGTTAGAACTCCAGTATGAACTGGAATCAAAAGCAGCCAAATGGTATGCCACCACTGACATTGCTAATGCTTTCTTTTCCATTCCTTTGGCCAAAGAATCTAGGCCACGGTTTGCTTTCACTGGGAGGGGCAATGAGTATACCTGGAATCTTTTGCCCCAGGGATGGAAACATAGCCCGACCATTTGCCATGGGTTGATCCAAACTGTATTGGAACAGGGCAGTGCTCCTGAGCACCTGCAGTACACTGATTATATATATCATTGTGTGGGGCGATACAGCAGAAGTAGTCTTCACAAAATGACTGCGAATAATCCAGATTCTTCTGCGTGGTGGTTTTGCTATTAAGCGAAGCAAAGTGAAAGGACCTGCCCAGGAAATTCATTTCCTAGGCATAAAGTGGCAAGATGGATGTCATCACATCCCGACAGATGTGATCAACAAAATCGCTGCCATGTCTCCACCCACTAATGAGAAAAAGACACAATCGTTTCGGAGTCGGGTGTGCAGAGGGTCTGAAGAGGGCTACGCTCCAACTGAAAAGGAGATCGTAGCTGCGTATGAGGGGGTTCGGGCTGCTTCTGAAGTAATTGGCACTGAAACACAGCTCCTTCTGGCGCCTCGACTGCCTGAGCTGAACTGGATGTTCAAGGGAAAGGTTCCCCCCACCCATCACGCAACTGATGCCACTTGGAGTAAGTGGACTGCGTTGATTACACAACGAGCACGGATGGGGAACCTCAGCCGTCCGGGGATCCTAGAGGCGATCATGGACTGGCCAGAAGGCAAAAAGTTTGGAACACCACCAGCAGAAGAGTTATCACATGTTGAAGAGGCCCCACCATACAATGAACTACCAGAAAATGAAAAAAAATATGCCCTGTTCACCCTGTTCACTGATGGATCGTGTTGTATTGTGGGGAAGTGTTGCAGATGGAAAGCTGCTGTGTGGAGCCATACACAACAAGTTGCAGAGGCCACTTAAGGGAAAGGAGAATCAAGCCAATTTGCAGAGGTAAAGGCTGTCTAACTGGCCTTGGATGTTGCTGAACGGGAGAGGTGGCCAATGCTTTATCTTTGCACTGACTCATGGATGGTGGCAAATGCTCTATGGGGGTGGTTACAGCAGTGGGAACAGAACAACTGGCAAAGAATGGGTAAACCTATTTGGGCTGCTGAGCTGTGGAAAGATATTGCTGCCCAAATAAAGAATATGATTGTAAAGGTGCGCCATGTAGATGCTCATGTGCCCAAGAGTCGGGCTACTGAAGAACAGCAAAATAACCACCAGGTGGATCAAGCTGCAAAAATTGAGGTGGCTCAGATAGACCTGGACTGGCAGAACAAGGGTGAATTATTTCTAGCCTGGTGGGCCCATGAGACCTCGGGCCACCAAGGACGAGATGCCACATACAAATGGGCTAGAGACCGAGGGGTGGACTTAACTGTGGATGCTATTGCACAGGTCATCCATGACTGTGAAACATGCGCCACAATTAAACAAGCCAAGAGGATGAAACCTCTCTGGGGGGAAGGGCAATGGCAAAAATATAAATATGGGGAGGCATGGCAGGTTGATTATATCACCTTGCCACGATCCCACAGTGGTAAGTGTTGTGTGTTTACCATGGTGGAGGCAACCACTGGGTGGCTTGAAACATATGCAGTACCCCATGCTACTGCCTGAAACACCATACTAGGTCTTGAGAAACAAGTCCTGTGGCGACATGGCACCCCAGAAAGAATTGAGTCAGATAATGGGACTCATTTCAAAAATTCTCTTGTAAATACTTGGGCCAAAGATCATGGCATTGAGTGGATTTACCATATTCCCTACCATGCACCATCCTCCTGTAAAACTGAATGCTACAATGGGTTGTTAAAAACTATGCTGAAAGCAATGGGTGGCGGAACATTTAAGCACTGGGAGAATAATTTGGCAGAAGCCACGTGGTTAGCCAATAACAGCGGATCTATCAATCGTGATGGTCCTACCCACTCCAGCTCCCTACATACTGTCAAGGGAGATAAGGTCCCTGTAGTACATGTAAAGAGCATGTTGGGAAAAGCAGTTTGGGTTCTTCCAGCTTCTGGAAAGGGCAAACCTCTCCATGGTACTGTTTTTGCCCGAGGACCAGGGTCCTCATGGTGGGTAATGCAGAAAAACGGGGATGCTCAATGTGTACCACAAGGAAACTTGATGCTGGGAGAGTGCAGACAGTAATTCTATGTATATATATGTATATAGACATGTGTGTAATGCATTTTAATCATTTTTGTTTGTATACATGTAGATATATATATATATTAAGCATGATGTAGTGATGTAGAATAAGGGGTGGAATGTCATGGTTTTATGTTTTTTTGGTTTTCAGTATTCCACATCAAAACATCATGTACTGGAATTAAAGTTTTAATGCTCCAATTCCAGGTACCTATCCCTGTACATTACCGAAGTCATGGGATCTGACCCTTCTGGGTGGGGCGGTCTCTTACTGCCTTGCAGTGGGTGCTGGAGGGTGCTTTCCTAGCCGTTCCAAGCTTTTCAGGTTTGACTCGGTCTCGGGAACTCTTTCTCCTATCTTATTTGATTTATTAGTCTCAGTTTCAATTAGATTCTATTATATTGTGTTATCTTGCATTCCAATATCATAGTTAGTAAAAGAAGTTTACCTCCATAGATTGTTGCCGCTGTTTTTTTTCCTCCCTTCCTTCCAATTTTGTGGGGCCAGGGGCCTACTGCCCCCTGTCTCGGGCATAGATTGATCCGTGACAACCCTTTTTTTTTTTTCCCCCCAGCTTGTATCATATCTCAGGAGATCCTATTTTCCCAGGCCATCCTACTTGTGGCATCTAACTGCTCTGCAATCCCCTTTATTGCACTCTTTGTATAATTTGTAAATCTCCATTGATTATAACAGATGTATGGAATCCCATCTACATTCTTGTTGATCATTACCCACCAGGACATTGACTCAAACCCTGCAACAATTTGATTTCTTGCCTTAAAATTATCAGGGACAACAATAAGTGAAAAGTTTAAATCCTTAGCTTTCCCACATACCAAACAATTACTGGCATTAGTATACTTTGCAATGATGTTTTTCACAAGAGGTACATAAGCCTTTACATCAAATGCTGCACTTAATCAAATTAACATTTCTAACAATTATAAGAGCCCATATTACTGTGTTTGGATTCACAATTCTAAGGGTCCAGCTGACTTCAGTTCCTATTGTGTTTGAGGGACCTTCTTAACTCTAGTATGATGTATCCACAATGCTTGTTCTTTAGTTTTTACTGTTGTGTGAGAAGTTAGCAACACCTGGAACAGACCTACCCACCTTGGTTACAGGGGCAAATGTGAAAGCATATAGCGAATGCTATATACATATAATCTCCTGGTAAATTGTGATTTATCAGGCCATCAAGGCCTTGGGCTATAGTTCCTAGAACCTGTTTCTTTATTTCCCAAAGCTATTCCTGTATACTTATCACATGCTCAGTTAGTAGTTCACTCCCTACTTGGGTAGAGATCCTGTTTGTACAACATAAGGCCTTTTGTACAGTATTTTCGAAGACTTAACCCCTCTTTGGAACTAGGTTTCATTCTGGTCCTAACGAGAGCCAAAGGCAGCAACTGTGGCCAGGATAGTCCAGCTTCCTGGCCCAGTTTTACAACCTGTGATTTAATTAGGTGGTTCATCTTTTCCACCTGACCACCCACCTGTGGTCTATGTGATATGTGCAATTGCCAATTTATTCCCAATGCTTGCTGATCTGTTGGACAGTCTCTGCAATAAAGTGAGTTCCCTGGTTGAAGGGTATTGTTGCAGGACACCTAAACCTTGATATAATCTCCTGCAGCAATACCTTGGTTATTTCTTCGGCTTTATTGCTCCTGCAAGCTAATGCTTTTGGCCACCCTGAAAGATTATTAGTTAGAACTAGCATATACCAAAACCCTGCTTTTTCCCGGAAGTTCTGAAAAAAAAAAAAAAAAAACAAACCAATTTGCAGTTGTTGCCCTGGAAGGTTCCCTTTCCCAACAAGCCCCACTTGTACCCTGTTCCTGGTACTAGGACTGTACAGTTACTTTCTGTTGTCTGTACCCCCATATGTTTACGTTCTCTTAGAACCAAGTTCTATAAAATACTAAAGGGCACAACAATGTGTCCATCTGGGTATGCACCCACCTGTCAGCTTGCTCTCTTCCCTTCTAAATCAATAAATTCCTATCCTCTCTAGAATACCTTATAGGTTCTGACTAAGGTTCAGATATTTTAAGTTTACCGTCTGGAATTAAAGCCAGTTCAATTTCTTTTCCTTCAGCTGCCTGTTTCGCCACCTGATCCATCATATTCCCAGTTCCCTGTACAGTGCCACTCTTCTGATGTCCTTTACAATGTATAACAGCCACGCCGCTCTTTGGTAGATTTGCATCATGCTGAATTTGTTTTCCTTGTGTGTAAGCAACACTCACTCCTTGCAGATGGTACCATGAGTGGGTACCACCCCAAAAGCATATTTAGCATCTGTCCATATATTTAAGGTTCTTGTCAAGGCAGTTATTTCAGCCTTCTGAGCAGAAGTCCCCACAAGTAATGGTTTTGCTTCATTTACCTTGTCAGTAGCAGTTACTGAATATCCTGCCTTATAGTTTCCTTGTCTCACAAAACTGCTTCTGTCGAATCCAGGAATCCTCAGCATTGTCCAATGGTTCCTCCTGTACGTCTGGCCAACTGGCATAGACAGTCTCCATGCAGTCGCACACTGCTGGCTTGGAGGTAGCTCTTTGTTGGTGTTCTGTGTGTTCAGCAACCTGCTTCCTTCTCTTTGATCAGTTGTGCTTTCTGTTGAGAAACTTGATAGCCATTTAAATCAAGAAATTCAGCAAACTCACAGTCCATTGTACACAGTCCTCCTCTGTTACTGTGGCACCCACGTACTGCAGTAAAGTTCCACTGTGGCATGGAGGAACCCAAATCTCAGGCACATGATGTCTCGCTCCGATTTATAGGAGGTTCTTTTAGTATCTGTATACCCGGCATGAGATTAAGAAACAACGGTTCAAATGTTGGTCCGACCAGTTTATTACAGATCTTAATTAGGGAGATGGGGAAGTGGAGGACGGACACTGTTATGAATTAGGGTAATGGGGAAGGGAAGGAGGGTGATAGAAAAGATAGGAAAGAAGAAGCAAGGAGTCTTTATAGGAAGCAAGAGGGAGATAGTCACCACCATGGATCCAGCGTGGTTTGTAGTTCAGTCTTTGATCTTCAGTAGTGGTGGGTCATCGGGCATTGTTGTTCNTGGGGAAGGGAAGGAGGGTGATAGAAAAGATAGGAAAGAAGAAGCAAGGAGGCTTTATAGGAAGCAAGAGGGAGATAGTCACCACCATGGATCCAGCGTGGTTTGTAGTTCAGTCTTTGATCTTCAGTAGTGGTGGGTCATCGGGCATTGTTGTTCCCTTGACGATGACAACCATGGCGATGATGGCCCCTTTTTTAAGGCTTTCAAAGTGGTCGAGTCAGCTGTCTTTGGAGTGACAGCTCAAATCCAAAGTGGTTGAGTCAGCTCTCCTTGGAGTGGCAGCGTCTGGCTCTGTGATCTCAGCAGAAATTACTTTGTTCCCACCTTCTGGGCCTTGTCAGCAGATAAGAGGGAGCAGGGATGCCCACCTGTATTCTGTTTTTCACAGGACATGATGGTATCATTCCCCAATTTTCCCATACCAAGCTGGAGCTAATTAGTCACAAGCCAGATCTTCTGCCAATAAACACTCCTGAGCTCTCTCTTCCGGAGATAAACAACTCTGGAGGAAGGGGCTTGCAAATGTTCCCAAAGTGATGTCAATGATCACACGGTAGCATCCATCACTTGCCTCCTCAACAAATCAGAGTCTTACCACAAGAAATACCTCAGGAAGCAAGCTTTGAGCCAAAAAACAAAGGATTCTCACACATGAGCTGACCAGTACTCAAAAATCAATGAGCTGTTCTCATAACCCTGGGTAACACTGTCCAGGTTAGCTGAATTTTTCTTTTTTTATTATTTTTTTTTCCTTCTCCCCATATTGGAGTTTTCCTATTCAAAGGCAAATAATTTTAGACTTTCTTTGGCAAAACCAGGCAGAAAAAGGTGTACTTCAAATCCAGAACGGTAAACCCCACCTACTTATTCCTTAACTTGGTTAATAAAGATATACACCATGGGTTGTACATATTCAACATTTCTATTAATTGCCCTCAAATCTTGTACCAAACTATAGCTCTTGCCATCCAATTTGTCATTTGCAAGACTGGGGTGTTGTATTTGGATTTCTATCCAATTAATAATCCGAAATTCAAGAAGTTACTTATTATTTCTTTTATCCTCCTACAGTCTTGTATCCTCAAAGGGCACTGCTTTACCCTGGTTGGGCTGGTTCCCGTCTTTAACTTAACTTTTATTGGGCTGCATTTTTGGCTCTGCCAGGCATTCCTGATGCCTGCAATCCTGCGTATACCTGATTTAGGATTTACCTAACTTCTGGGGGTACAACATTGCTTTTCCCAGTTTGTGTTAAAGCCAGACTTAACATTTTCAGTCAATTGGTCTTGCTTGACACTTAGCTCCAATTTTCTCTACTGAATTTAATCTCTATATTCAACTGTTCTAATATGTCATGCCCAAGTAATGGTTTTGAAGAACCTGGCATGTACAAGAACTTATATATTCCTATGTCAATGATTTACAGGCTGGTTCGGCCCGGTTCCATGACTAGCGGGGCGGAGGGATCCACAGATCCGCACCTCCAGAAAAGAGAAACAGGGGACCCAAAATAACTGAAAACAGCGGCAACGATCTGAGGTGAAACAAACTAATTTACTAAACATAGTAACAGTCAAAGCCCCAGTGCATTAGTTGAAGTTATGATGTGGAATACTGATAACCAAAAATCATAAAACCATGACAGCACTATATAGCAGCCGCTTATAAAGTCTCTGTTGCTGAGTAATAGAGTCTGCCTGCTTCCCCAAGGCACGGGAGCACCGAATTCCTGGGACAAGAGCTATAACCCATGTCCCCCAGCAGCAATAGCACTTACATTATAAATGGAATTTCACAAACTTTTTTTTTTTTTTTAAAAACAACAAAAGCACTTAACAACTACAAAGATAAGCAACAATGACAAAAACACTTCCTATCACGAAAAGAAAGAACATCAATTCGGGCATTTGTCCCCCCCTGCTTGACCAGTCACTTTAAACACTTCAATGACAGCCTCCAGCTGTTTCCCTCACAGGAGAATGAAACCACGGATTAGAACTCCTCACTCACCCCGTAGCTTAGTGTCATAGAGTTAACTAGATCAATCTATGTCCGTGACACAGGAGCAGTAGGCCCCTGGGCCCCCCCCGGCCCCACAAAATGGGAAGGAAAAGGGATAGGGAGACAGGAGCTGGGCTCAAGGAAGGGAAAAAAGAAAACAGCAGCAACGATCTATGGAGAAAAACTTATTTTACTAATTATGATATCAGACTAATAATTCAAATAAAAAAGGAGAGAGAGAGTTCCTGAGACTGAATCAAACCTGAAAAGCTTGGTATGGCTAGGAAAGCACCCTCCAGCACCCACTGCAAGGCAGTAAGAGACCTCCCCACCCGTAAGTGCCAGATCCCATGACTCCCGTGATGTATAGGGACAAGTACCTGAAATTGGAGCATTAACACTTTAATTCCTAGTGCACTACATGATGTTATGATGTGGAATAACGAAAACCAAAAATCACAAAACACTTAACTACGTGTCACTTGCACCACATTCACACTACAGATTCAACACACTTTTGTATCTATGATCTTTCCAAAGTATTTCAAAGCTTACATTCCCAAGCGCACTATGGCCTCACTCTTGGGATACCTCACGCGCTACACCTGTGGGGTTCTCAGGATTCTTGAGATACCCCACTAAGTGGGACCCCCCTCCCAATCGCAATCATCCAACCATTACCTCTGGATCCACCCTCAAGAGGAGCACCCTTGCTCCTTCAACCCTGTGTAGGACACCTCCTTATGACTTACGGGTCACCAATTCTTGTCCCCACGACCGAGGCGCATTCCACCGGGGGCTAGCGATCTACCCTTGCTAGGCCCATTACAGCACAGACACCAATATGAGGATACAGCAGATGGCATTTATTATAGTGTGACGACTCTTTAAGTACACCTCTAGCTTTGTCTACACTCCTCTAAGCAGAGCAGGGGCAGTCCTACTGCATCACACCCAGAGTCCTCATTAGCGCCTACTACAACATTCCCCCCCTCCATGCTCAGTAAAGCCCCACCCCATTACAACGCAACCGCCATTTCCCCAACCAAAACCCACTGAGATCGCTAGCCTACGACGCAGAAGGGATGGTAAGCTATGTCGAGTCTTTCGAGCTAAGCTACTTGCTTTAGCCTATGCCAGACTTTCACATATAATATGACCACAAGCAAGGCAACTATAAGTACCTTAGTTGCTGCTGTAACTCGTGTTATTGACATTTTCCATAGCCCCTCCCAGAATCCATACATAGGCACAACATACACCAGATAGTGACACACACTAAAATAAGTACGATTATTATAATGACACAGATGATAAAGAGTTGCTTCATCCATGTGAAGTTAGGTAACTAACTCATGAGCTTCTCCCATAAATCCTGGAATCCGAATGAAGTATCATCCATGAACACTTGATGGAGTAATTTAGTCTATTCCCATACATATAATCAAAGAATATTAAGAGAGTGTATAATAACGAAATAAACAAAAGAGTTAGGCAAAACAAGACAAAGAAAATAGATAGAATGCTTACCCATACCATGGGCTCACTCAGGAAACTCCAGTAGAAGGGAACTTCCAAAAAGAGATCCTTCCCCACTGGTAGGCAGCTCTTAAATGGGTCTAGGAGAGGTGGAGCCAGGCTCCACCCCTTCCTGCAGCACAGGTGAATTGCCTTCACCTGTGCTCCCCTGGCTGACTCATTGCTCACCTCAGGTGATTAATCAGAGGTTCAGGCCCTGACTCAGCAGTTCCCATACACTCCACCCCTTCACAGCATGAACCAATGATCAGGTTGACTAAAGAGTAAGCTTTTCCTAATACAGAGACCTGCTATATCACAGCACTTATACAATTTCCATCGCGATGCATGTTGGTACAATTCAAGACAAGTGATGATTGGTGAACGCTGATATTCTTTTATGGGCCAGTGCTCGATGATGTTACTAGAGGCATGCGGTTGTGAGGTGCAGGTCTGCCCGATGTTCCATCAGTCCCATGTAGGCCATCACCGGGTGTTACAGAATCAAAGAATCACTAAGGTTGGAAAAGACCTAGGATCATCCAGTCCAACCATCCACCTATCACCAATGGTTCTTGCTAAACCATATCCCTCAACACAACATCCAAACATTCCTGGAACACCTCCAGGGTCGGTGACTCCACCACCTCCCTGGGCAGCCCGTTCCAGTGCCTGACCACTCTTTGAGAGAAGTAGTATTTTCTAATATCCAGCCTGAATCTTCCCTGGCGCAGCTTGAAACCATTCCCTCTAGTCCTATCACCAGTTACACGAGAGAAGAGGCCGACCCCCAGCTCGCTACAACCTCCCCTCAGGTAGTTATAGAGAGCAATAAGGTCTCCCCTGAGCCTCCTCTTCTCCAGACTGAACAATCCCAGCTCCTTCAGCCGCTCCTCATAAGGCCTGTGCTCCAGACCCCTCACCAGCTTTGTTGCCCTTCTTTGAACCCGCTCCAGGGCCTCAATGTCTT
>QGNR01000397.1:47820-64678 GCA_003435085.1 Syrmaticus mikado
AGTATTTCTTGTCATTATGATGTTTGTCTTTCTCACATTTAGAGTACTGTCAATCGAGGCCTTGATTGAGTTATAATGATTATGTTATTAATATAATTAGTGTTGTTATTTTATAGTATGGTAGTAGTTTGCGAATAAACAAAAAAGGGGGAATTGTGGGAATACAAGAAAAGCTGTTCAGAGCAGAAGCTGTGGAGCAAGATAAACAGCATGAGAACCAAGGGCACCTCTAGAAGAAGAGAGAACATCTCATGGCTCTGATTGGATAAGCGCCTGTGTGAATGGTTGAAGCGTGTTTTGTAGAACACTCTGTTGACATGTAAAGGTGGATGGGAAAGTTGTAGGGGTGGATGGGAAAGCTAGAAAAAGAAAACTTGTGAAAGTATTTATGTGATGTGAGAACTTGTAATAAACGATTTGGATCGTTCACATCTGAGTCCATGCATCAGACGCTGCAGAATATCATGGTATGCAGATTGAGAAGGCCTAACAACATTAAAAGTATGTTTGAAAATTATGCTATATCTGAGTTCCTCTGATACTCAGTCAACTGCTTTGGAGCCTTGCAGATGTGAAGTAAACTTCAGTAAACAGGTTCCTGATTTTAAAGCTGTAATTTTTTATAGTAGGTAGTATACTCTTAGAAGAGAGGGAATCTTTCACTTAAAACCTTCTGTTAACAGAAAACATTATGGGATCCAAACAAACACTTTCTTTACAGAAAGGATCAGAGATTGACTAGAAGCAGATATTCAAGGTGAATTCATGCTGCTAAGTTAGAAAACAGTATTTGCTACATATGTGCTTTATAAAATGATGTGCATTCATGTGCAGTAGATTGGCAATGTAGGAAGCTTTCTCATATTTGGATGTATAATCCAACTTGACTAGCTGAGTATCCTAAGAATGTAATGTGCAGAAACATATATTTACAACTGTACTGCTTGTACCCTGATATCTTACCTGTACCTGCCTGGCTTTCATTCAATTCAGAATTTCAATTCTGGTTCTGAACATGTAATTTCAATGATTTAAAAAATAATAATAAATGTTCCTATTAAGAAAAAATGGGGAAGAGGTTATGCTTGTGTTTCCACAGGTGCTGGTCCGCGATGGGTTCCAGCCAGAGTCATAAAGTCCTACTTCACTGTACCATCAGCATCTACTGCTGCTTCTTCGGATCAGTAACAACCTTCTGGGTATCCTCCCAACCGAAGCCTACAGAGGCAACTGGACTGTGGATACTGCAGCCAGTATCTCAGTGTCAAGCAATGCGACAAATACTACAGAAATTTTTTTGATTTGTGGGGCAAAAACTACGTGTCGAAAACTCATGGGTTTGGTTTGCTGGATGGTATCAAGGTTTCAGACCACGGGTCCAAAAGGTGATGTGGATTAATGTATTTTTCGTTTTTTGCATGTTTGTTGGTATATATTCTTTATATTAATAAGGCAATCAACCAAGTGCTTGTTGTTCAAACTAATGAAAACAGGGGAGATGTGGGACAAACAAAGACATTATGAACAAAAGACCTTGCAAATCAGTAAACAAGCCCAGCAGCTACTTGTGCCAGACATAAACACGCACGAAGCACCTGGCTAGTACATGTGACCAAGGGGTTGTTATGGGGGTATAAAAGGTTGGGAGCACCTACAATAAACATCTTCGTTCTGTACCAGCAATGGAGTCTGTTGCTTGCTTGCCACAATATTTGACTGGGATTCCTTGTCAGGTTGGGAACCAGCATTGTTTCCAGATGGCTAGCTCCATGAGCATGCATTATTCTGAACACTAATTTTAAATCTTTCCGTATATTGCCATTCTAGCAATTATCCAGTTCCCTTAAAAGCTTCATATAATGGTTTGGCAATGAGCCCCAAGTTTGGGATCCAAAGTCTACACCATCCAACCATTCCTAGGAATGCTCATAGTTCCCTTTTTGAGGATGGTTCTGGTATCTGGTAAATTGCTTCTTTGTGCTCCATTTCCAAATTCTTGATACAATAGATGTGGAATGTATTTCTTTAAAATTGTTTAAAAAAAGGAAGTAGTTGCTCAAACCGTGCTGAACTGCTTAAGGAAGATAAGGGGAGACAAGATTTGCAAAACAGGGTTGTAAAAGCTAGGAAAGATAAGGCTGAGAGGATTGCATCCAGCCAGGATATGCTCTTCTTGAAAAGAATGTAACAGATAAACTACAGAGTCAGAGATGAGGTTTAACTCAGACCAAAGGTGAAAAAGGACAACAAGAGGAAGACTTCGAGCCTTCATCCTACGACCCCCGAAGACCACCACCACTATTCAGTACGCATGCTAAAAGGGGCTGGGCTAGGGGTGGAGAATATGATAATCTCTCGGGAGTAATTGTTATGTCCCTCCTATTCGTGGCATATGTATGCCTTGTCTCTATAAATGTTCTTAACCTCTACCTCACGGTATGCAAGCTAGGAGGGGTTACCCCGTTTGCACCCAGCGTGTGCATGCAGCGCTGATTAAATCATACCTGCTTTATGACTACTTTGTGGTTACAGAGTTTGATTTCGCAACTCAATTTGGCGAGCCAGGCAGGAGACTCTTTGCTGGACCGCAGGGCTGGTCGGCCCAGGGGACCCTTCAGCGTGCCCCGAAAAATTCGAGAAGACTCCCGAGGCCGACACATCCACTGCAAGGCAGAGAAAGAGCCCTGGCACGGACCAGGTATGTTAAGAGGTACAGGGGATCCGTAAGTTGTAAGGAGACGTCCTACACAGGGGTGAAGGAGCAAGGGTGCTCCCCTTGAGGCTGGATCCACAAGTATAGGTTGGGTGATTGCAATTGGTGATCATGGTCAGTGTGGGAGTACACCCCTTGGGAGGGGGGTCCCACTTAGGGAGGTATCTCAAGAATTCCGAGAACTTCACAAGTACAATCTTGAGGACTCGTTTGAAAGCCTAGATAAGGTAAGGCTTTTGGCAGGTATGCAAGATGGAATCTTACAGCAGGCCCATTCCCATCTCTATGGGACCTTAGTTTCCATATTAAACCCCCTGGTGGCCTCGGAGGCTGTGATTCAACAGGCTGCCCAGTTAGCAGCTGATTTGGGGGAGACAGAGCGTCTGTGCACTAGGCGCAATATTCGAGTAGAAGAAGAAGCAGAGATGCTTCCAGTAGTTAAAACGAAGAGAACACCTGTATAGAATCCTCAGTCGGGGCCCATAAGGGTCTTGTGAAAACAAATGTTGAATGATCTTATTCAGACTGGGGTCCAATTTGCGAAAATTGACCACCAGCCCAATCACATCCTCTTTCAGCTGTGGAGACAGCTTGTATGGGAACTGCTGAGTCAGGGCCTGAACCTCTGATTAGTCACCTGAGGCGAGCAATGAGTCAGCCCTGGGATCACAGGTGAAAGCAATTCACCTGTGCTGCAGGAAGGGGTGCAGCCTGGCTCCACCTCTCCTAGACCCATTTAAGAGCTGACTACCAGTGGGGAAGGATCTCTCTCTCTCTTTGGAAGATCCACTCTACTGGAGTTTCCTGAGTGAGCCCACGATACAGGTAAGCCTCCTATTTATTTTCTTTGTCTTGCTGTGTGTAACTCTCTTGCTTATTTCATTATTATAACATCTTAATATTATTAAATTATATAATATTCCTTTATATAATTTGCATTGGTTATACACTTGGTGAGCCAGGCAGGCAAGCCAAATATACTGAAACTTACACTATCTCCTTTCTTTGGAATTTCTGTAAATGGTTCAAGGGGGAGAACACTACCCCCCTAGATAAAATAATTCCAGGACAGATCCCAGGATTTGCGGGATCCCCTTAGTATGAATTGGCAACTATCATTGAAAAATGGGGTCCCCTACGTGTTGTGGGAAATGTTTCCCCATATTGCCTAGCAGATTACTTCCAGGGGCTAGGCAAAGATATACTAGTCACTACAGAAAGACAATTAGCTGCTTCTACAGTGGCATGGCTGCTATTAAATGCTTTAAACAATGCTGAAATAAGGAATAATACTTCAGTGAATGAAGATGAACATCTAAAAGATGGTAGTGAAAAGTTAGAACAGGAACATGGCATATTAACAGGAAAAAACTACTTCTCCATCTTCCAATAGGTCAAGTTCATAGTATTTCAATAAACAATGACCAGGCTCCTGAATCAACGGACTGTGTTGATCAGGAAAATAAACAATCTAAATCGGATCTTGAATCTCCAATTTTGACGGAAGCACTAGAAGTCCGTCCTGTTATAACTCAAAAAATGAAAAAGGTACAGGACAGACNGTAATCAATATAATGATGAAAACCATTCTATAATAGAATGGTTAATGGCGGCCTGCCGTATGGTATGGCCCAATAAATCTGATATTCCTTTACATACAGGGATGTGGTCCTCCATGGAGGACCTTCAAAATTACATCTGTGAACTAGGTGTAAGGGAAGCGATTTATGAAGATACCTTTGATGGCCCTGATCTGGTCAAATTCTCAGGGGGGATGAGAGACCTAATCTTACAGCAAGCCCCCTCCCATCTGTATGGTACTCTGGTCTCTATATTAAATCCCCTAGTGGCCTCAGAAGCAGTTGTCCAGCAGGCTGTGCAGTTAGTGGCGGACCTAGGAGAAACAGAATGCCTGTGGAATAGGCGCAATACTCAGACATTAGAAGAAGCCGAGGTCTTGCCGGTGACTAAAACCAAAATGCCGGCTACTCGAGCTGCTCAATCGGGACCTGTAAGGGTCTCCCGAAAACAAATGCTTAATGATTTAATTCAGGCTGGGGTCCAATTTGCTAAGATTGATGGCCAGCCCAACCATATCCTTCTCCAACTGTGGAAACAACTAAAGGACAACCAGAAATTTCAGACCTACCCTAAGAAAACAAGTACTACCCAGTGCTGTCATAAATAAGGTTCAGGTGTTCCCAGTCCCTACAACATTAAAGGAGCTGCAAGAGGTTTTAGGTATATTGGGTTACTGGTATTCCTTTATACCTCACTTAACACAGCTGCTAAGGCTGCTATACAGACTCACAAAAAAGGGGCAGCTATGGGACTGGGGGAAAACAGAACAGGATGCTTTCCAGCAGTTGAAACCGGCAGTTAAACAAGCCCAGGCATTGGGTATATCTGATCCTACCCTCCCAGCTGAGTTGGATGTTCACGTTACTCAGGATGGCTTTGGTTGAGGCCTGTGGCAATGCCAGAGTTCTGTTCAGCATGATTGAAAAACACTTACTGGCTGCCTATTCAGCATTGCAGGCAGTAGAGCCAATAACTCAAACGGCTGAAGTTATAGTTAAGACCACACTGCTGATTCAGGGGTGGGTGAAAGATCTGACCCACCTTCCTAAGACAGGGGTCGCCCAAGCACAATCAGTGGCACGATGGGTCGCTTACCTCAGCCAAAGGAGCAGTCTGTCTTCATCACCCTTGAAAGAAGAACTTCAGAAGATCCTAGGCTCAGTGACCTATCACAGTGATGTGCCAAAGGAAACTCTGGTCGCTCCACCAGAGAGGAGTCCTGTACAGGAGGGGAAATATCCTATCCCTGAAGATGCCTGGTATACAGATGGGTCCAGCAAGGGCAACCCGAGCAAGTGGAGAGCAATAGCATACCATCCCTCCACCAAGACAATCTGGTTTGACGAGGGGGATGGTCAGAGCAGCCAATGGGCGGAACTGTGAGCCGTGTGGATGGTTATAACCAAGGAACCCGGTGATGGTACCCTGAATATCTGTACAGACAGTTGGGCTGTGTACTGGGGGCTCACTCTTTGGATTGCACAGTGGGCCACCCAGGAATGGACTATCCACGCCCGACCAATCTGGGGCAAAGACATGTGGTTAGACACATGGAATACAGTCAAAGACAGGACTATATGTGTCTACCATGTTTCTGGTCATCAGCCCCTACAGTCACCGGGAAATGATGAAGCTGACACGCTGGCCCGAGTTCGATGGATTGAGAATTCACCGTCTGAGAACATCATCCAATGGTTGCATCAGAAGCTACAGCATGCGGGACAAAAGACAATGTGGGCAGCTGCTAAAGCATGGGGGCTGCCCATACGGCTACCTGACATCATCCAGGCATGCCAGGATTGCGATGCTTGCTCTAAGATGAGACCAAGATCATTGCCTGAAACAACAGCCCACCTTGCTAGAGGACACAGTCCTCTCCAACGATCGCAGGTCGATTACATTGGGCCCCTTCCTCGGTCTGAGGGGGCGAGATATGCCCTGACCTGCGTCGACACTGCAAGTGGGCCTGCCATATAATCCAACAGGGGCAGGCCTCATTGAATGTTATAATGGTATTCTTAAGGCTGCCCTGGAGACAGACTCCTAGTCCCTGCAGGGGGAGACGAAAAGACTCTATGAAACTTTGCGGGACCTGAATGAAAGACCCTGAGATGGCAGACCCAGTGCCCTGAAAACATTACAAACAACATGAGCCACCCCACTTAGGATCCAAATTATGGGCACTGATAATCAGAAATGGCCCCAAATTGGTAATGAAAATTATCTTCTGCTCCCTGCCCCTGAGAATTTAGAACCAGCTACCCATAGAATAAAATGGCCTTGGAAGGTGCAGGTAGGACCCAAGTGGTGTGGCCTACTTGCACCTTGTGGGAGATTATTGGAGGTGGGAAGCTCAGTAGTCTCTCTAGTAATATGTACATGGCCTACTGATATTGTGGTCAACACTCCAATCTTCATTGCTAAAGGGACCCTTTAGTTAACTCAATAATTGGTTCACGCTGTGAAGGGGTGAAGTGTATGAGAACTGTTGATCACAGTCTGAACCTCTGATTGACCACCTGATGCGAACAATGAGTCAGCTGCAAGAGCACAGGTGAAGGCAATTCTTCTATGCTACTGGAAGGGGTGGAGCCTGGCTCCACCTCTCCTAGATCCCGTTTAAGTGCTGACTGCCATTGAGGAAGGATCTTTTTCTGGTGATTGCTTCTTGTGGTGTTTGTTGCAGGCCTATGATTTTGGTGAGTATTTTTCATTTATTATTGTTCCATTGCAATAATCCTACTTAGCTTAATCTCTATGCAGTTGTTGATTGTATAGCTTTGTACGCTTATTAGTTGTATGACTGCTTATAGAATTATCAGGAAAATTGGCATGGTTTAGTGTTCTGGTTCTTCAAGATTCCTTCTTTTGTTTACCTTTGGGTCTGTGGAGTCAGCTAATGTTTGTTTTTCAATGGGAGAATCCTGATTCAGGAAGAATGCAACTTACATGGACAGTGCTTCTGCAGGTGTTCAAAAACTGTTCCACTTTTTTTGGGAACTAATTTGCCAGAGACCTGGGGTAATGGATGCAGCTGATGGGACAAGGAGCTTTTTTTACAGTATGTGAATGACCTTTTGATAACTATTGAAACAAAAGAAGTATGCATAGCATGGAAAACTAGTTTATTAAACTTTCTTATGCTTAATGGCTATTGGGTTTCTCTATGGAAAGCCCATGTGGCATAGCCATTAAGTGACCTACTTGGGTTATGAAATCACTGATGGATCTCAAACCCTAGGAGTGGCGAGAAAGGAAGCAATTTGCCAGACTCCAGAACCTCAAACAGCAAAGGAGCTCTGGACTTTCCTAGGAACAATGGGGTGGTGCCACCTATGGATATATGACTATGGAATACTTGAGAGTACTTTATGCTGTTCTGAAATCTTGTCCAAAGGTCCTCGTATGGGATAGGGAGGCCGGGGAGCTTTCCATTAGTTAAAACAAGAATTAATAAGGACTCCTGCCGTGGAATTCTGTGTTACTACTAAGTCATTTTTGTTATTCTACCATGAGAAACAGGGAACAGCATTGGGGGGTCCTTGCTCAGAAACTAGGGCATCATTGGAGAGCAGTGGCCTACTTCTCGAAGCATCTTGATGAAGTGATCGAAGGGTGGCCTAGCTGCCTGAGAGTAGTGTCTGCCTTAGTCCTAAGTTTTCCTTATTAGTAGTTAACTCTACTAGATCTATCTTTATAGATAGGAAGCACGATAGTAAAGGTGGGGTGGGGGTTAGATGGTGAAATTTGACAGGCATAGGGTGTAGTTGAGAATATGGGAACTTGAAAGAGAACCCCCTGGATTTGAACTAAGTGCACGTACAACCCCCTAGCTAGGTATAATATGGGATTCCATAGATTTGAGAGCCCTAATCCCAGCTCTAGGAGTAGCTCAGCTGGAAAAAGCTATAGTAAAATATCTCTGCAACTCTGGAAATAGTAGAAAATGCCACAACAGATGCATTATGAGCAATCCAAGAGGAGGTATCCTCCTTATCCAAAGTGGTACTCCAAAACAGGATGGCATTAGATCTAGTAACAGCTAAAGAAGGAGGGGTATGCACAATAACAAATCAGAGTAGCTGTGCATACATAAATGAGAATCTGAGAATTGAGACAGACTTGAGGGAAATCTGGGAGCAGATAAAAGTTCTGCATAAGATAAGCATGGATGACACAAGATGGGAAACAGATCTACGGGGCTCACTTACTAGCTGGTTACTGAATCTAAGATGGCTAAGACAGCTTTTCCTGATATGTATCTTACTGGTACTATTGGTAGGCCTTACCTGAGTGGTAATGAGGTGTTCCATGTGCCTGTGCTGGAATACGCGAAAAGAGTATGAAGTCTGGAAGAAACATGAGTGAAAGCAAAAGGTAGAAAGTAGGGCTTATTTCACACACTAAGAAGGAATAATCTAGCAGGTGGAAATCCTGCTAGATTGAAGAAAAGGGGGGGAATTGAAAGGTGACAAGGGCCCCCATAAGTGAAAGTAAAGGGCAAGAAGAAGGTTTCACAGTAACTGAAAATGGGGGAGGGTAGAGGGGGATAGTTAGAGAGAGTTTATAGAAGCAGGAATGTAAAGCTCATTAGAAAAAGGGATGGCAGACACTGGGTCTGGGGTAAGTGAGGGGGATGAAGGCCATGCCGATAAGGTTTGAGAACAACCCAGAGATATCTGGCAGGGAGGTGATTAGATGTCCATAGAGTGAGATGAAACTAGTTTGGGGGGTATGTCCCCCTTTTAGGTCAGGAGTTTATAGCGAGAAAGGTCAGAAGCCTTTGTGAGGAAGATGACAAATCTTCATCCCATGACCCACTATGCATGTGCAAGATGGGAGGGTCTGCATGCTAATAAACTCTCAGGGGGGGTGTAATGAATATGTATTCAAATTCTGGGAAACTATTGATTATATATTAGTTTGGCCTATATCTGTAGCACAATTTTTTCCAGATGGTATGCAAAATTGGAGGAATTATCCCCCTTGTACCAGGGCTTTTGTGCAATTGCCAATAAAACATATCTTCTCTATATCCTTACAGGCTATAGGGTTTGATTTCTGCACGTCAAAATAATAGTTCCCACTTCCCTATTATGGACTATAATCATGGCAGAGAACAGGAAAATTCACTGGTGAATCGAGGCCCTGTATAAATACTTGAGCTGACGGATTGTGGCTTGGAATTTATATACCACTGTTAAACGGGTAACACAGGAATGTGAGATTTGTTTACAGAATAATTCCAGAACAGGCCCAAAGGTCCCTTTGGGACAGATAGGAAAGGGAAATTTTCCAGGACAGTAATGGCAGATTGATTTTTTTTTTTTCAACTTCCAAGAAAAGGAGGGTACTGATATATGTTAGTATTAACTGATACCTTTTCAGGGTGGCCAGAGGCATACCCTTGCAGAAATAACAAGGCACAGGAGGTAACAAAGATGTTAATACAAGAAATCATCCCAAGATTAGAAGTCCCTGGCACAGTCTCCTCAGACTGGGGTGTTGTGGTTCTGAGATTTCTGGTTTTCAGTACTCCACATCATCACATCATGTAATGCACTGGAGTTCAATGGTTAATGCTCAAGTTCTGGGTACCTGTCCAGAAGAGAAGAACAACTACATACCCCAGGGGGCTTTGAGGTCAGAAAGGAGAGAGAACTCCTGGCAAGGTCACCTGATGCACTCTTCTTTGTCTCCCTGCTGCTCAACTGGACTGTACGTTTCGCCTCAGTGTTATGGTGAGGCCTATCCACCTTTCAGACATTCTCTCATTATATTTGATTTATTAGCTTCAATTTTAATTATATTGTATTATGGTGTAGTATCAGAATACAAGATAACACATTTACTAAATTAGTTTTTCTCCTCAGATCACTGCTGCTGTTTTAAATTATTTTGGGGTCCCCTGTTTCCCTTTTTTTCAGAGGTGCGGATTTCATGAAATCCCTTGGCCCTCATAGTCACGGAACTGGGCTGAACCAGCCTGTAAACAGTTGACAGGAACTGGCTAGAGGGCTGTGCCCAGCAGGTAGTGGTTAATGGAGCAAGTCCAGCTGGCAACCCGTTATGAGTGGAGTCCCCCAGGAGTCAGTACTGGGGCCCATCTTGTTTAATATCTTTATTGATGACCTAGATGAAGGAATTGAGTGTACCCTCAGTAAGTTTGCAGATGACACCAAGTTGGGAGGTAGTGTTGATCCTCCTGAGGGTAGGGAGGCCCTGCAGAGGGATCTAGATAAGCTGGATCGCTGGGCTGAGGTGAATGGAATGAGGTTCAACAAGACCAAGTGCCGGGTCCTGCACTTTGGCCACAACAACCACATGCAGCGCTACAGGCCTGGCGATGAGTGGCTGGATGACTGTGAAGAGGAAAGGGACCTGGGGGTGTTGGTTGGTGCTCGGCTGAACATGAGTTGACAGTGTGCCCAGGTGGCCAAGAGGGCCAACGGCATCCTGGCCTGCATTAGAAATAGTGTGACCAGCAGGAGCAGGGAGGTGATCATCCCTCTGTACTTAGCACTGGTGAGGCTGCACCTCAAGTACTGTGTTCAGTTTTGGCCCCCTCACTTCAAGAAAGACATTGAGGCCCTAGAATGTGTCCAGAGAAGGGCAACGAAACTGGTGAGGGGTCTGGAGCACAAGTCTTTTGAGGAGCAGCTGAGGGAGCTGGGATTGTTTAGTCTGGAGAAGAGGAGGCTCAGGGGAGACCTCATTGCACTCTACAACTTCCTGAAGGGAGGTTGTGATGAGGAGGGGTTTGGCTTCTTCTCCCAGGCAACAAACAGGACCCGAGGAAATGGCCACAAGTTGTACCAGAGGAGGCTTAGGTTAGACATGAGGAAGAACTTTTTCTCTCAGAGAGTGGTCGGGCCTGCCCTGGGAGGTGGTGGAGTCACCATCCCTGGCAGTGTTCAAGAGGTGTCTAGATGAGGAGCTGCGAGATATGGTTTAGTGCCTGTGGTAGCAATGGTGATGGGAGGATGGTTGGACTAGATGATCTTGCAGGTCATTTCCAACCTTACGATTCTATGATCATGTAGTTTCAAACCCTCAACTGTGGGCAGGGTTGCCAACTACTAGATCAGGCAGCCCGGAGCCACATCCAGCCTGGCCTTGAATGCCTCCAGGGATGGGGCATCCACAACCTCTCTGGGCAACCTGTTCCAGTGCATCACCACCCTCTGTGTGAACAACTTCCTCCTAATATCTAACCTAAACCTCCCCTGTCTCAGTTCAAGACTATTCCCCCTTGTCCTATCACTATCCTCCCTCATAAACAGCCATTCCCCCTCCTGGTGATATGCTCTCTTCACGTACTGGAAGGCCACAATAAGATCTCCCCAGAGCCTTCTCTTTTCCAGGCTAAATAAGTCTAGTTCCCTCAATCTTTCTTCATAGGAGAGGTGCTCCAGCCCTCCTCTGGACCTGTTCCAAGAGCTTCACGTCCTTCCTGTACTGGGGGCCCTAGGCCTGGACACAGTACTCAAGAGCTGAGTAGAAGGGGACAATCACCTCTTCAGCTTTTTCTATGTCTGAGGAAGCCAGCTCCCCATTACCTTTCATCAGAGGGGGAACACTCTCCTTGGCCTGTCTCCTCCTGCCTATGTACCTGTAGAATCCCTTCTTGTTATCTTTCACATTCCTTCCCAAGTTCAGCTCCATCTGTGCCTTGGCTTTCCTAATCCTATCTCTACACACACACACATAACAGCCCTGTATACCTCCTAGACCACACAACCCTGCTTCCACTTTCTGTACGTTTCCCTTTTTTCCCTCAGTTTAAGTTGCAGGTCCTTGCACAGCCACGACAGTCACCTGTCTTCTCTCCTCGATGACTTCTGCTTGGGGGTGGAGAACCACTGCACTCTCAGAAAGGTGTCTTAAAAGCTCTTTTAAGGAGCTGCCAGCTCTGT
The DNA here is from genome assembly GCA_003435085.1 of Syrmaticus mikado. NCBI lineage: Eukaryota > Metazoa > Chordata > Aves > Galliformes > Phasianidae > Syrmaticus > Syrmaticus mikado. The sequence continues at coordinate 60,031 of QGNR01000397.1, forward strand.
TCTGTCCCCTTAGCTCTGCTGCAGTCTCTTACCAAATCCAGCCACAATAACTGGGCTAAGTAACCACCTGCAAGTCCTCTGCACAGGGAACTACCAAGAGTGGATCTAAGGGCATCTGTCTTTTGACCAACAAGAAAACAGATTCAGGAAGTATGATCAATTTCCCTCTTAAATATTCTGTATAAATTAGTCCTCATCATGTTTTTGTGTCTAGGTGTGTAGTGCAATGACTGGTCCATTCACATTCCAGTAAACTCAGAAAGATGAGAGAGGTTCTGCCACATACTTTCACACATCTTTAACAAAACCTTTGATCAGATCCTTACTGCTGTTTTGAGGATCAAAGAACGTTACAACAGCCCTATAGTGTTCAAGTGCACCAGCCAGAGTGCTAGTGAGTTCTGGAAGGCCACCATCCCCTAAAGGAACAAATACAAACTCTTTGGCAACTCCCAGCACAAGGATCTTTCCATCAGGATACAAAACCTGACCTGTGGTGACAGAGAAGTATATCTGTCATGTGAATTTCTATGGGGACAAATATGAAAGTAGAAATGGTATAAAGCTGCATTTGATTGGTAAGACAGTATCGAGTGTCGAAGAAGGCAAAGCCATCCCAAAGGGAAGTTAGAGAGATGGAAGATGTGGAAACTGATGAAATGGTAACAGGAGGTGATCTGAGATGGTTTTTCTACAGTATTGGCTTTTCATGTTCTAGTTGGCCCTGGGGGAGACTTATAATGTTTTGGCAAGTGATATTCATTGCAGCCTTCCAGTCTGAGGTGACATGCACAATGCAAGGAACGGAACAAGAACAAGATAGTGCAGGAACTCACAAGGAAACAGCTCAGTTGTGGCTGCCAGGTGAGAGTCAAGCAAGTCCTGTATGTTATCCCTGCAGACAGCTTAGGCCAAAATACTGCTGTACTCCCTGAGCAGAAAAGTCTGAGTTCACACAAAGGCCTTGTGCCTGCACCTGGCCCAGACGCACTTGGTGAAATGTACCTGAACTTGTCCCCCTGGAGAGGTTCCTGCGGTATTGGGATGAGAAACCAGAGGGCTCAGGCATGTTGAACAGTGTCCTTGAGGCAGCACAAAGTGAGAATCATAAAATCATTAAGGTTAGAAAAGACCTTTAAGATCATCTAGTCTATCTATTGATACATCACCATGATGCCAACTAAACCATGTTCCTCAGTGCTGCATCTACTCTTTTCTTGAGAACCTCCAGGTACAGTGACTCCACTACTTCCCTGGGCAGCCTGTTCCAATGCATTACTGTTCATTCTGAGAAGGATTTTTTCCTAATATCCAATTTGAACTTTCCCTGACGCAACTTGAGGTGATTCCCTCTAAGTCCTATCACTAGTTAGCCAGGAGAAGAGGTCAAGTCTCACCTTGCCACAACATCCTTTCAGGTAGTCGCAGAGAGCATTAAGGTCTCCTCTGAGCATCATATCCAGACTAAACAATCATAGAATCAGCTAGGATGGAGAAGACCTCCAAGACTATGCAGTCCAACCATCTAGCTACCAGGAATATTTCCCCACTAAAATTTCCCCACTAAACCATGTACCTTAGTACAGCATCCAAATGTTTCTTGAATACCTCCAAGAGTGGTGGTTCAATTGCCTCCCTGGGCAGCCTGTTCCAGTACCTAATCACTCTTTCAGGGAAGAAAATTTTCTTAACATCCAACTTGAATCTCCCCTTGTGCAACTCAAGGCCATTCCCTCTAGCACTATTGCTAGTTACATGGGAGAAGAAACTGAACCCATCTCACCACAACCTTTTTTCAGGTAGCTGTAGAGAGTGATAAGGTCTCCCCTGAGCCTCCTCCAGACTAAACAACCCAAGTTCCCTCAGCCGTTCCTCATAAGACTTGTGCTTCGTATCCCTCACCAGCTTTGTTGCCCTTCTTTGGATGTGCTCCAGGGCCTTGATGTCTTGCTTGTACTGAGGGGCCCCAAACTAAACACTGTACTCAAGACCCAGCCTCACCAGTGCTGAGTACAGAGGTGTCATGGTTTTGTGGTTTGTTATCGGTATTCCACATCATAGCATCATGTAGAGTACTGAGTTAAAGAGTTAATGCTACAGTTCCATGGATTGTAGATAGTTCGAGGTACCTGGTTCTCAGAAGAGAAGAACTACAGCTCCCAGAAGACTTCATTATTCTGTTTCCATTTTCTGTTCAGAGGGAAAGGTAAAACTGACTGGAAGTGACAACACTGTCTCTTTACTCCCTGGTGGAATCAGAGTAAGAACTTTGGTTTTCAGAAACTCTCCCATTTATTGGATTTATTAGCTTCAATCCCAATTAACTTGTATTTCACTACTACAATTAGTAAACTAAGTTTGTTTTCCTCCTCAGATCGTTGCTGCTGTGTTTTTTTTTTTCCCCCCTTTCATTCCTTTTCCTGCTTTTGGGCCAGTGGGCTTGTGGGCCTGCTGTCCCCCTGTCACAGACACAGATATCTAAAGATAAAAACCATGACAAGAGGGATGATCACTTCTTTGCTCCTATTTCTAATACAAGCCAGGATGCCATTGGCCTTCTTAGCTATCTGGGCACACTGCTGACTCATTTTCAGCCAAGCATCAACCAACACCCCCAGGTCCATTTCTTCCACTCTGCCCCAAGCCAGTAGTGTTGCCTGGGGTTGTTGTGGCCAAAGTGCAGGACTCGGCCTTTGGACTTGTTGAACTTCATCCCATTTGTCTCAGTCTAGCTACCTAGCCTGTCCAGATCCCTCTGCAGGGCCTTCCTACCCCCAAGCAGATCGACACTTTCTCCCAACTTGGTATCATCTCCAGGGTGCACTCAATCCCCTCATAGGGATACAGTATCAAGGGCTTAGCTGAAGTCAAGGTAGACTACGTCAACAGCCTTTCCCTCATCCACCAGACAGGTCACTTAATCATAGAAGGAGATCAGGTTGGTCAAGCAGGATCTGCCTTTCATGAACCCATGCTGGCTGGACCCGATCCCCCAGTTGTCCCGCATATGCAGTGTGATCTCACTCAAGATGATCTGATTTCCTGACACTGAGGTCAGACTGTCAGGCCTGTAGGTAGGAGTCACGCTGGCAAGCCTCCAATCCTTTGGGACCTCTCTGGTTGACCAGGAATGCTGATAGATGGTGGAAAACGGCTTGGCTATCACCTCCACCCCCTCAGCACCCTTGGGTTGATTCCATCTGGGCCCCCATGGACTTGTGGCAGTGCAGGTGGAGTAGTAGGTCTCTGTTTCCACCTTTATTATGGGGGGTTTCTTCTGCTCCCCATCCCAGACTTCTAGGCCTGGGGGTAGAGGATAATTGGTCTGACATTTAAAGACAGATGTAAAGAAGGCATTGAGAACCTCAGCCTTTTCCTTAGCCTCGGTGGTCGTGTTCCCCGCCGCATCCAGTAAAGGATGGAGATTGCTCTTTAGCCCTCCTCTTACTGTTAATATATTTGTAAAAAAGTTTTTTGTTCTCTTTTACCCCAGTGGCAAAGTTGAGTTCAAGCAGGGCTTTTGCCTTTCCAGTTTTCTCCCTGCATATCCTAACAACTTTTTTGTACTCTCCCCAAGTTGCCTGTCCCTTCTTCCACAGGTGCTAGATTCTCTTTTTCTCCTGGAGCCTCAGGAAAAGTTCCCTGTTCATCCACGCCAGTCTACATCCCTGCCAGCTCATCTGGCAGCTCAGGGGGATAGCCTGCTCCTGTGCCTTTAAGACTTCCTTCTTGAGGAGGAACCAGCCTTGGTGGACTCCTTTACCCTTCAGGACTGAATCCCAAGGGACCCTCCCTACCAGGGTCCTGAACAGTTCAAAGTCCACCCTTCAGAAATTCAAAAACCCCAGTTCCCTCAGCCGTTCCTCAGAAGACTTGTGTTTCAGCCCCTTCATCAGCTTCATTGCCTTTCTCTAGGCACACTCCAGGGCCTCAATGTCTTTTGTAGTGAGGGGCCCAGAAATGAACACAGTACTCAAGGTGCAGCCTCACCAGTGACAAGTATAGAAGCACAATCACTTCCTTAGTTCTGCTGACTACACTATTTCTGATACAAGCCAGGATGTCATTGGCATTCTTGGCCACCCAGGTACACTACTGGCTCATGTTCAGTCAGCTGCTGACTAACACCCTGAGATCCATTTCCTCAGCACAGTTTTCCAGCCACTCTCCCCAAGCCTGTAGCAATGCAGGCACTGCAGTGCAGGACCCAGCACTTGTTCTTGTTGAAGCTCAATACAGTTGGCCTCTGTCATGGTTTTATGTTTTTTTTTTTTGGTTTTCAGTATTCCACATCAAAACATCATGTACTGGAATTAAAGTGTTAATGCTCTAATTCTACGTACCTATCCCTATACATTATGAAAGTCATGGGATCTGACCCTTCTGGGTGAGGCGTTCTCTTACTGCCTGGCAGTGGGTGCTGGAGGGTGCTTTCCTAGCCGTTCCAAGCTTTTCAGGTTTGACTCGGTCTCGGGAACTCTCTCTCATATCTTATTTGATTTATTAGTCTCAATTTCAAGTAGATTGTATTATATTGTGTTATCTTGCATTCCGATATCATAGTTAGTAAAATAAGTTTACCTCCATAGATTGTTGCCGCTGTTTTTTTTTTTCCCCCTTCCTTCCTTCCCATTTTGTGGGGCCAGGC
>QGNR01000401.1:2999-16177 GCA_003435085.1 Syrmaticus mikado
GAAGGGCAAAAGCAAGGAAAATACCCAACAAAAACCTATGGTAAGGGCAATGAGAGCGCAGCAGGGAAGGCCAACAGCAAAGGCAGAGAGAACACAGCAAGAAACACCAAAACGGAAGGCCAAGAGGACGTCGCAAGAAATGCCTAGGCAAGGGCCAAGAGAACGAGGCAGGAAGTGCCAAAATAGGAGGCCAAGAAGACGTGGCATGGAACGCCAGAACAAGCGGCCAAAGAGAACATGGCAAAGAAAGCCAATGCAGAAGGCCAAGAGAAGGTGGCTGGGTAGGCCAAAACAGGAGGCCGAGGAGGATGCCACAGGGAACGCCAAAACAGGAGGCCGAAGAGAATGCCACAGGGAACGTCCAGGCATGAGCTATGACACGGCAGGAAATGCCGAGGACAACAGCCAAGAGAACATGACAAAAAATGCCAATAACAGGAGGCCAAGAGGACGTGGCAGAAAACGTCAGAACAAGCGGCCAAAAAGAACGTGGCAAAGAAAGCCAATGCAAAAGGCCAAGAGAAGGTGGCTGGGTAAGCCAAAATAGGAGGCCAAACAGAAGGCCACAGGGAACGCCAAAACAGCCCAAGGTGGAAGAGAACGCTACACAGAACACCATAACAGAGAGCAAAGCTCAAGATAATCCTGCAGAGAACACCAAAATGGACGGCGAGGCCCAAGAGAACGCTGCAAGGAATGCCAAAATGGAGGGCAAGGCCCAATAGAACATCGCCATGAATGCCACAACACCGGGCAAGGCACAAGAGAGTGCCACCACAAACATCAAAATAGAGACTAAACAGAACGCTACAGGAAATAACCAGGCACAGAGGAGAGGCAAGGAGAATGCGGAAGGAAGAGAACAGACCGCCTGTAAGGCACGCTGAAGTGCAGAAATCATGAACTCTGGGTACCCTACCTTGTGTCTTACTAAGTAAGATGTCAAAGCCGGTAAATGTACGTTGCCTTTACCTGCTGCGCAGATAATTACCGGTCAGCAAAATTGGATTCTGGGGCATCCCAGGAAATGCAGATTTCTGTTCCTAGCTGTTCTTGTGAGGAGCCACAGATCTCTCTGTCCAGTCGTTACAGTGCTTGGGAGCGCCACAGCTCTCCGCTGCCACCTGTCAGACAGAAGATAGTAATGAAGGCACTGACCCACATGTGCAGGGCCCGCACCCTGTGCGCATTGCTCTAATGATGACGCAAAGGAGCATTAGGGATATAATTAGTGCTATCTGTTGGCTCAAAGTCACAGTTAGTCCAACAATTCTTTTCTGCACTACAATTGGAATGAAGGTTACTTGCACAGAAAACAAGGGGCGTTACTTCCATTGCTGCGTTTAGGGTTAGAGACATCTTTAATATCAGGCTAAGGGTTAGGGTTACAGACACATTGCAGGTAAATGTAATTATCGTCAGAGCTCCCATTAAGCTAGGGGTTCAGGTCAAGATTACAGTTAACGCTGCCTCCCAGCCTATCCCACAGAGCCAAAGGCAAGCCAAACTCCCAGGACAAGCAAAGGGAAATCNGGCTGGGTAGGCCAAAACAGGAGGCCGAGGAGGACGCCACCGGGAACGCCAAAACAGGAGGCCGAGGAGGACGCCACCGGGAACGCCAAAACAGGAGGCCGAGGAGGACGCCACCGGGAACGCCAAAACAGGAGGCTGAGGAGGACGCCACCGGGAACTCCCATGCAAAGGCTTGAGATGGCAGGAAGTTCCGAGGACAACAGCCAAGAGAACACAGCAAGAAACACCAAAACAGAAGGCTGAGAGAACACAGCAAGAAATGCCTAGGCAAGGGCTAAGAGAACATGGCAGGAAGTGCCAAAACAGGAGGCCAAAAGGACGTGGCAGGGAACGCCAGAACAAGCGGCCAAAGAGAACGTGGCAAAGAAAGCCAATGCAGAAGGCCAAGAGAAGGTGGCTGGGTAGGCCAAAATGGGAGGCCAACACAATGCCACAAGGAACGCCAAAACAGAAGGCCGAGCAGAATGCCACAGAGAACTCCCAGGCAAGGGCTATGAGATGGCAGAAAATGCCGAGGACAACAGCCAAGAGAACACAGCAAGAGATGCCAAAACGACGCCAAGAAAACATGGCAAGAGACACCAAAACCAAACGCTGAAGAGAATGCAGCAAAGAAATCCATGGGCAATGGCCAAGACAATGGGGCACAGAACACCAAAACGTGACAGCAAGATAATGCTCTAGGGAACGTCTACGGTAAAGGGAAGGACAACACTGCAGTGAAATGCCAGAAACAAGTAGAACGTGGGAAGAAAAGGACAGGCAGCCTTTGGGGTACCCTAAAACGCAACAAAGAGCTCTGGGAGTGCTACGTTGCACCATGCTACGTAATGGGTAAACATTGTGTGCGTACTCTGCCCTTACCTGCTGGGCAGACAATTACCGGTCAGCAAAGTGGGATTCTGGGGCATTCCAGGAAATCCAGCTTTCCGTTTCCAGCTGTTCTCATGAAGACCCACACATCTCTCCATGCAGTCGTTACAGCACCCGGGAGCGCTCTGCTGCCACCTGTTGGACACAATACAGTAATGAAAGCACTACCCTGCATATGTAGGGTAGTGCCAGTTTCACAAATGCGTGCTGTAGCGCTCCTTTCTCTGAGCAACGTGGCTGCATTCCGTGCACGATGCTGCTCACCAGCAGCACTGCAGCTGAGAACAACGCACACGGAGAAGGCTCAGATACCCAACGACACTTATGCTTCCATCTTCTCCAATAACTGCTCACTATACACAGCCCTCACCTTTGGCTTCATAGCTGGGGATTGACAAAGTAATGCCACCACCACCAACCTCCCTGCCCCACACTGTGAGTCAAGATGGGGTTCAGGATCACCCGAGGAACCTGGACATCCAGGAGTCTACGGGTCCCGACGAGATGCATCTCAGAGTCACGACGGTATTGGCTGATGCAGTCAACAAGCCATTCTCAATGGTATTTGAGAAGTCGTGGCAGTCAGGGGAAGCCCCGGTGAGGTGAAAAGAGACGACAGCACACCTGTTATTACAGATAAAATGGATGACCCTGGGAATTACCAACATGTCAGTCTCACCCCTGTGCTGTGAATGATCGCAGAGCAGATCCTCCTGGAAGTGACTCTAAAGCACACGTTCCAGTGCATCGTCACCCTCTAAGTGAAAAGCTTCCTCCTCATATCCAACCTAAACCTCTCCTGTCTCAGTTTAAAACTATTCCCCCTTGTCCTGTCACAATCCACCCTCGTAAACAGCTGCTTCCCCTTCTGTTTATTCACTCCCTCAAGTACTGGAAAGCCACAATGAGGTCTCTCCGGAGCCTTCTCTTCTCCAGTCTAAACAAGCCCAGTTCCCTCCCTTTCCTCGTAGGAGAGGTGCTCCAGCCCCCTGATCATCTTAGCGGCCCTCCTCCGGACCTGCTCTGAGAGTTCAACGTCCTTCCTGTGCTGGGGTTCCCAGGCCCGGATGCCAGTACTGCAGATGGTGCCTCATGAGAGCCGAGGGGGAAAGTCACCTCCCTCTCTCTGCTGGCAGCTCCTCTTTTAACGCAGCCCTGGATATAGTTGGCCTTCCAGGATGCAAGTGCATGCCGCTGGCTCACATCCAGCTTCTCACCCCCTGGGATCTGTGAGTCCTTCTCCGCAGGGCCGCTCTCAAGGGGTTCTTTGGCAAGTTTGTATAAACATCTGGGATTGCCCCTTCATCAGTGACATTGACAGTGGGGGGTCAAGTGCACCCTAATGACAACGAGCTGCGGGGTGCAGTGACGCACCGGAGGGATGGGACACCATCCAGAGAGACCTCAACAGGCCGAGTAGTGGGCATTCAGCAATGTACCTTCCCAACCCCGAAAGCCAACTGTTTGCTGGGCTCCATCCAAAGACGCGTGGTCAGGTAGGCAAAGGGAGCTGATTCTGCCCCTCTGCTCTAAGCTGGTGAGGCCTCACCTGCAGTGCTGGGTCTGGACTTGGATAGCTGCAGTGTAGGACAGACACGAAGCTGTTGGAGCACATCCAGAGAATGGCCACAAACGTGAACCAAGGCATGGAATGCCTTCCTATACGGAGAGAGAGCTGGGGCTGTTCAGCCTGGAGAAGTGAAGGCTCTGAGGCGATCTGGGAACAGCCTTTCAACACCTAAAGGGAAGAATGAGAAATAATTTAGGTTACCTCTAAAGAAAAGTCTTGTACAGTGAGGGTGGTGACACAGCGGAACAGGTTACCCAGACACATGATGGATGCCCCGTCCCTTCCAAGGTGAAGCTGGGTCGGGCTCTGGGCAACCCGATCTAGCTGTGAATGTTCCTGTTCACTGTGTGGCAGTTGGACTAGATCATCACAGATGGTACCAAGTACTCCAGCTGGGATAACCCCCACACGTCACAGAGCCTCCCTGGACCGGTCCCAGTATTCAGCAGACCAGGGACCTCGCTTCGTCACACTGTCGGGAACCAGAGCTGCAGAGCTATTGAATGGGGGACAGAGGATGGAAGGAAGAGGGATGGGGTCTGGGTGTCATAGAGATTAGAAAACTAATAGGATCTCCAGACAGTTAGGATGGAGATAGCCAGGTGATGCTGAGCACAGTAGTCCCAAAGAGGACAATCCTTAGCTTTCTATAAAGACGAAGCCAGAGCTGCTGTTCAAACAGAAAGGACTGTAGGATCCCAAGGTGGACAGTCACTACGTGCTCTGAAAACGATACCTTGGGATCCATTACCGTTGACAAATTTGTAAGGGAGATATGGGAAAGAACCAGACAAAATAGCAACAGAACACCTGTTATCGCTACGCTTGAGCGGTGCAGACCGTATTACGCTCGGTGAGGATGAAGCAGACGGCCACTGCAGTTTGGGAGCGTTCTTCAGGTCCCGGCCGACGCGCCTCACTCTATCACCAGCCGTGTAGCGCATCGGGCTGGGAGAATAGACCCCATGAAGTGAGGTGAGCCACCCGCAACCCGTTCGATCCCTAAGTGAGCTTCCCACAGCCATCAGAAACCTGCCTGCATACAAGCTAGCGCGCAAACACGGGGCTCGCAATGCTCCGCTACCTGCTCGGCAGATCTCAGAGTGCTTACACCCCTCATTTGACAGAACTCCGGCAATCCTTAAGCCCCATCAAGCTGAAAAATGAGATCAGCTGATTTATTACACGTACGAGTGCACAGAATGCCCTTAAACAACTTGGTATGCTTGGAAGCAGTGCCTAACACTCTTAACTACAGTCATGAAATGGGATGATGGAGGTGCACACAAACCACGTTTGGAGCCCCAGGTTGGAGATCATGCTGTGAGAACCATGAAAAGGTGAACACAGGTGGAACCAGAAGATAATGTGCTTAAGAAGATTTGCTTAGAAGATCTGGAGGATGAAGAACCTCTTTATGGAAAAGGACAGGAGCTCCGGGCATTCCCACAATGGCAACGCTCAGTCAGCCAACCAGCATTATCCCAAGGCTAATTGAAGCATTCCAGAAGTGAGGGAGCAGTAAAAGAAAGAAACTTATGTCAGTCCTTCCATCACCGTATCAGAGAAAGGGAGATAACATCTCCATCTCCCTTAGATAAGAAAAAAAGACATCGTGATGACAAACATAGCAAATACAGCTGCTCTAATCCAGATCAGGATCCCCCCAAAAAGGTGGAGCTCACAGCCCTGGAATAAAGAAGGAATTACATGCCCCGTTCCAAGGACTCACCCCACTCTCCAAAAGGAAGCTGTCGCCAGGAACAGATGCTGCGCCTATGGCTGCCAGGCCTTAAATGTAGTCAGGATACCCCCAGAAGGGGAGATCGCAGCCCTGAAATCAAGAAAGAATAAGTTACCGCATTCCAAGGATGAACACTCGGCCCACACTGCCAAGGAAGCAGCCTCCAGGTAGAAATGCTGCCCTTGTAGCTTCCACCCCTTAAATGTGTTCAGCATACAAAAAAAAAAAAAAAAAAAAAGGGGAGAGATTGCAACCCTGAAATAAAGAAGCCACTTACCCCCTTCCCAAGGACCAATACTCACCCACGCTCCACAGGAGACAGTCTACAGAGATAAATGCCGCCCTTACAGCTGCCAGCACTTAATGCTGTCAGGATGCCCCCAAAACAGCAAAGATCACAGCTCTGAAATAAGAAGGAACCACTCACCCTTTCTCAAGGACCAGACCTCACCCCACGCTCCCAAGGAAGCAGTCTCTGGAGACAGATACCACCTTTAAGGCTGCCAGCCCTTAAGTGGGGTCAGGATCTGCTGAAAAAGGAGAGATCACAACCCTGAAATAAATAATCACTCATTCTGTTCCAAGGGTTCACCTCATGCTCTCAAGGAAGCATTCTCCAGGTACAGTAGCTGCTCATTGTGCTGCCAGACCTTAAATGCGGTCAGGAGCCCCCCGGAAAGAGAGATTACCATCCAGCAATTAACAAGGAATCAATTACCCCATTTCCAAAAGCTAACACTCACCCCCACCCCAAAGGAAGCAGTCTCCATGGAGAGAAGCTACCCTTACAGTTCCCAGCCCTTGAAAGCTGTCAGGATCCCCAAAAAGAGAAAGATCACAGCCCTGCAATAAGGCATGAATCACTCACCCCATTCCAACTGTCTGAACTCACTCCCAACAAGGCAGTCCCCAGATGAAGATGCTGCCCTTACTGTTCCCAGCCCTTAAATGTGGTCAGGGAGGGGTGGAGCCAAGGTCAGCCTATCAGGTCCCATAGGTGAATTGCTTCCACCTGCGCTCGCAGGGCTGGCTACACCCCTCACCAGGTGCTCAATCACTGCTTCAGACTGTGACCTATCAGTTCCCATAAGGCCTGAGGAAAAAAAAAGACTAATAACAAGCAGGTGATTGGATCTGCCTGTCCGGCAAGGGGAGTTTTATCAGTGGATGAGCAACAATGGTTGCTCATTTGGATTCAAGTCTGTCCTCAAAGCCAATTGGACGAATTGCCTGACTTTCTAAAATTGGTGACCCTGGTGGGTGACACTGGGGTGACATCAGGCTGACGCCGCGATGATGCAGGGGGTGGTGCTGGGGACACATAGAAGAATGAAGATGTACAAGTCCTGAAACGGACCCAAACAAGGGCATCAAAAACGATGAGGGGTCTGGAGCGCAAGTCTTACGACAATCATCTGAGAGATGGGACTGCTGAACCCGGACGATCGGTGGCTCAGTGCAGGCCTCATTGTGCTCTACAACTTCCTCAGAGGTTCCGATGAAGACAGGCGTGCCATCTCCTCCCAGGCACGAAACGAAGTCTGACCAAATGGCCCAGGCTCCAGCCCTTCCTGCAGCACAGCTGAATTGCCTTCACCTGTGCTCCCCTGGCTGACTCAGTGCTCGCCTCAGGTGATCAGAGGTTCAGGCCATGACTCAGCAGTTCCCATACAACTAAGTAAAAAAAATATGCCAAAATCAAACAGAAGACCTAACAGAACAAAACTCAAAATGCAAACAAACAAACAAAAAAACACGGTAAGGAAACTAACACAAAGACAGGACTCAAATGAAACAGAAATCAAAGAGGACAGCAAACAAAGAAATCCAGGGAAACCCAACTGAAAAGAATACAGATACAAAAAGGTACTCAAATGAAAAGAAAAAGGCAAGGGTGAGGTGCAAGGCATGGCAAAAGAAAAGTTGAAGCAAAACCAAAAGGCTAAAACCATGGGAAACAGCCAAAAAGACAACAACGAGATAACACGAAGCCAAGCCACATACCCAGCAAAAGCAAACAACTGAAATGCAAAAACACACACAGAAAGCTAAAATGAATTCAGAACATCAGTAATAAAATCCAACACAAAACCTCAGGCAAAGTAAACAAGAAGGTAAAATGCAACACATGAGGAAATCAACAGCTAACACAACAGAGAAAACAAGAACACCCACAGAATACCGAGACGAAAGTAAATGATACAACTAAAATGCTAAAGCAAAGCCAAGGCCAAGTCAAAAGCAAGACCAAAAGAAAACAGAAAAGCAATGAAAAAGAAAAAACAAAAATTGACAGGGACAGCCAATCCTAATGCACACGAAATGGGGGCAAAAACCAGACAGAAAACAAATACGAGAACACAGGAAACCTGTAAGCGACCCGAAAGTGTTATCAAATACCAGCACACGCTTAGTAAGGCCAGGCTACCGAAGAGTCAAACTCTGGAGTACATACACTGCAATCACCTCTTAGGTGAAACACCGCTAACTCACCCGAGTAAGCACTGAGGCTGCACAAGACGCAAAACTTCCTGACGCATCCCGGATTCTGGAAGAGCTGCGAGTATCACCAGGCCCCCCGTAACCCCGGGAGGAAAGCCACTGCCTGTTGAACACCGTCAAACATCAACAACAGAACCCACCGTGTCTAAGCTCGGCCCCCTTTCACAATCACGCTCCGCAGGGCTCCCATCTGGAAACAGCATCCCCACACCCCAGACCCAACGCAGCTGACAAGTGAACTCACCGCAACGACGCTGATGTTACGCTCAAATCGGATTACTGATCTTCACAGAGTCCAACTACAACCTTACATCTATTTACTAAGAATACATACTTGCTTTCTCTGCTTACAAAACAAACTGGTACTGCTTCAGTCATTTTGGAGCACTTACCCACAGTGTCCACTTGCAACCCACCTGCAGAAAATATGAAGCGAGGGACAGTGCTCTCTCTTCACCTGAGGAAACAATGAACACCATTCCACCCCAGAAAACAAGAAATCCTGGGAAATAAGAAAACAGGGGAAAAAAAGTCAGAAAAGCAAAAAAAAAAAAATTGTTCTAATACAAAGCAAAAATTGCAATCACCAAAAAGCACACCACTGTGAGAAAAACCCAGTGCATCAAAGAAACAAAGCAAAACGTAACACACAAAGGAAGGGAAATATTTCAAAGGCGGTTAAAACCACAGATTCCTTGCCTAAAAAACTCACCTGAGTGCAGTGCCGCCATTTCGAGGAGCCGCCCCGGCAGAGCCGCCCCGGCGAGCTCCCAGCGGAAAAGGGATTCCGCAGCAACCCGACCTGACTCCCGAAGACGACTCCGCACCCCCCATCCGCCACGGAAACCGCCGAGCTTCTGAGCTCCCGCGGCCGAAAGCAGGGCTTTTGAATGCCGGCGGGGGGGCGGAGCCGATGACGCGGCGGACCGAAAGAGGGGCAGACGGCCCGAAGGGCGGGAGGGGCGGGGCCGCGGGGCCGAGTCGGTCTGCCGAGCGGGAACCGCTGGAACCGCGGGGCGTTTCAAGGACCGGAGACGCCGAGGACGGCGAGCGGGGGACGTGGGGCGGGGGGAGCCGCTGACCGCGACGAGGGGGGGGCGACGACTGCGGGGAGTCAGAAGCGAGGACGGCGGCCCCGACGGATGCGGCCGCGACGGCGAGGCTGCTGGCGGCGACCCTGCGGACAGCGAAGTACAGCGGGTGCGGCGGGGGGCGGCAAAGGGACGTCGGGGGGGCGGCGAAAGAGCGAGGAGCGGCTACGGCGTGTGGGAACCGGCGCCGACGGGGGGGAGCTCTGTGGCAGCGCTTTCAAAGGACGGGGTGAAAAAGCTGTCAGACCCCACCGCAAGGAGAGGAATCCCAGAGCCCCGCGGTGTATTCGAGGCACAAAAGAACACGGAAGTCCAGTGCCTGTGAGGACATCCAAAATGCTGCGGTGACTCTAGTGTAACCTAAACGCTGCCATAAACGCTGACTGCTCTCTTCGAACGTAACAGGACCGGGTTCACCAAGCGCGTGCCGGCACACGGCAGAGCGCTCCCAGACCGGCTCGCTGCTCCCTGCAGCTTTGCGGCGCGCTGCGGACTGCCGCTGCCACGCTGGCTCGACTCTAAGATGCCCGCACCGATTCCCGCACCCTCTGGCCGCTTTGGGCGGCCGCGCCAGCAGACGCTGTGCCCTAGAGGCATCCCGGGTCAGGCCATGGTACTGTAAAGCTACACAGAGTAGTCTCAACCTCAAACAAAAGCGCGATATCTACTGGTTGCAGACCCTGCCCACAGGATAGCTGTTGAAACTCAATGACGTGTCACATCCTTTTGAAGCCACGACAAGCTCGGATTCTGAGATTCATTAATTCTACATAGACTCTTCCTAGACTTCACCAAAGCCTTTGGCAGGATCAACAACATGGTCCTGCAGAAACAGGCTGCTGTGGCCCGGATGGCTGTACTCTTCTTAGGGTAAAGAACGGGCTGGAGCGCCCTGTCTGACTAATGGTAGTTAATGGACTTAAGTCCTGCTGGCGGCCCGTTACGAGCGGCATCCCCGAGGGATTGGTACTTGGGCCCATCTTGATTACTATCTTTATTGAGAACCTAGATGAGGACACTGAGTGTACTCTTGGTAAGTTTATGAATGACACCAACTTGGGATGTACTACTGATCTCCCTGAGGGTAGGGAGGCCCAGCAGAGGGATCTAGATAAGCTGGATCGCCGGGCTGAGGTCAATGGGATGAGGTTCGATGAGGCCGAGCGCCGGGTCCTGTGCTTCAACCGCAATAACCCCATGCGGCGCTACGGGCTTCAGGATGAGTGACTAGACGACTGTGAAAAGGAAAGGGATCTGGGGCTATCGGTTCAGGCTCGGCTGAACGTCAGCTGACGGTGTGCCCCGGTGGGTGGAAGGGCAACGGCACCCTGGCCTGCGTTAGAAATTGTGTGGCCGCGAGGAGCGGAGAGGTAATCGTCTCTCTGTACTCAGCGCTGGTGGGGTCGCGCCTCGGGTACTGCGTTTGATTCTGGGCCCCTCGCTACAAAAAACACGTCGAGGCCCTGAAACGTGAGCCCGGGGACAAAACTGGTGAAGGGTCTGGAGCGCAACTTTTATGAGGAGCGGCGGAGGGAGATGCAAGTCGTGGCACCTGATGCGCGGACTCGGATGTCAGCAATTCAAATTGTTTATTACGATTTCTCACATGACTTACATGCGTACGCAAGTTTGCTTTCTTAGCTTCCCTGTCCTCCCATACAATTTTCCCATCCACCTTTACCTGTCAATGGAATATACTACAAATGCTCCTTAACTGTGCACGTGCGTGTCAGTCAGGTTGGAGCCGTGAGCTGTTGCTTTTGTTTTTTGTCTTCTTCTCGACGTATCCGTGGCTCTCGTGTGGTTCACATTGCTCCACAGATGCTGCTCTGAATAGACTTTCTTGTATTCCCACAGCAATGGTTTACTATGGAGAACAGCAGACTCGGGGCAGCACCGTGCTGGAGGGGTTCCCGAAGGTATGTTGTGACGACGAGGCCCGTGGCCTCTTCTACTGGGAAACGAACAGCAATCGAGGAAACAGCCGCAAATTGCGCCACGGGAGATGCAGCTTACGCGTGAGGAAAAACTTATTCTCTCACAGAACGCTCAAGTGCAGGAATGGCCCGCCTGTAGAGCGCCTGAAGTCACCGTCCCTGGCAGGGTTCGATAGGCATCTAGATAACAGATGACAGGGTACGGTTTAGTACCTCGTAGTAGTAATGCTAACAGGAGGACAATTGGACTGCCTGATCTGCTAGATCCTTCCCAACCTTCTGATTCTATTGTGATTCTATTCTATTTTGTCCCATTCTATGCTATTCTATTCGCGATATGCCTCGCTATCTGATGGTCAGAACCAGGCTTATGCAGTTTACCTGCAAAGATGCTGCGGAAGATGGTGACTGCTTGTATGGGAACTGCTGAGTCACGGCCTGAACCTCTGATTAGTCACCTGAGGCGAGCAATGAGTCAGCCCTTGGAGCACAGGTGAAAGCAATTCACCTGTGCTGCAGGAAGGGGTGGAGCCTGACTCCACCTCTCCTAGACCCATTTAAGAGCTGACTACCAGTGGGGAAGGATCTCTCTCTCGTTGGAAGATCCACTCCCCTGGAGTTTCCTGAGCGAGCCCACAACACAGGTAAGCCTCCTATTTATTCTGTCTCGCTGTGCCTAACTCTCCTGCTTTTTTCATTATTGTAACATCTTAATGTTATTAAATTATATAATATTCCTTTATATAATTTTCATTGATTATACACTTGGCGAGCCAGGCAGGCAAGCCGAATATACTAAAACTTACACTATGTCCTTTCTTTGGAATTTCTGTAAATGGTTCAAGGGGAAGAACACTATCCCACTAGATAAAATAATTCCAGGACAGATACCAGGATTTGCGGGATCTCCTTATTATGAATTGGCTACTATCATTGAAAAATGGGGTCCCCTACGTGTTGTGGGAAATGTTTCCCCATATTGCCTAGCGGATTACTTCCAGGGACTAGGCAAAGATATATTAGTCACTAGAGAAAGACAATTAGCTGCTTCTACAGTGGCATGGCCGCTATTAAATGTTTTAAACAATGCCGAAATAAGGAATAATACTTTAGTGAACGATAATGAACTTCTAAAAGATCGTATTGAAAAGTTAGAACAGGAACTTGGCTTATTAACAGGAAAAAAAACCAATTCTACATCTTCCAATAGGTCAAGTTCGTAGTATTTCAATAAACAATGACCGAACTCCTGAATCAACGGACTGTGTTGATCAGGAAAATAAACAATCTAAATCAGATCTTGAATCTCCAATTTTGACGGAAGCACTAGAAGTCCGTCCTGTTATAACTCAAAAAATGAAAAAGGTACAGGACAGACCGGCAGGGGTGCCACCTGATCAGTGGCCCCCTGCTCAAACCCACTTGCACGTAACAGCCTGACCATACACGGCAACAGAACTGATGGACTTAGTCCAACGATTCCGGCAGAAACCTAGAGAAAGTGTGCCGGCTTGGTTGTTAAGACTATGGGATTCTGGGGCAGAAAGTGTTCTGGTGAATGGCCCCGAAATAGCCAAATTGGCCACAGTGACCATCCATCCTGCACTTAGACAGAGATTATATGCAGGTAATCAATATAATGATGAAAACCATTCTATAATAGAATGGTTAATGGCGGCCTGCCGTATGGTATGGCCCAATAAATCTGCTATTCCTTTACACACAGGGATGTGGTCCTCCATGGAGGATCTTCAAAATTACATCCGTGAGCTAGGTGTAAGGGAAGCGATTTATGAAGATACCTTTGATGGCCCTGATCTGGTTAAATTCTCAGCGGGGATGAGAGACCTAATTTTGCAACAAGCCCCCTCCCATCTGTATGGTACTCTGGTCTCTATATTAAATCCCCTAGTGGCCTCAGAAGCAGT
>QGNR01000405.1:18982-30964 GCA_003435085.1 Syrmaticus mikado
GGCACCTGCTGTTCTTCTACTCTTAGCAATCCCACCGCAGAAGGGTTCTCTGAGAGACCGGGCGAGGTAGACAGCTGCTTAATATCCTATATCTCCAAGGCAGCCATACCAAAAGCCCACTGGTACCCTTTTGGGTCCTTGAAGTACCCTCTACTGAGGTCATCTATGCCAAGGATGCACGGAGTCTCTGGGCCAGCCACAATGGGGCGCTTTTGCCACTCATTTCCAGTTAGTCTCCCTTTGGCCTCCAATGCAGTTAGCTCTCGGGATCCCTCTGTCACTCCAGAAATGCATACAGGTTCTGCCCCTTTATAACTTGATGGCATTAGAGTACACTGTGTACCAGTGTCCACTTCAATTGATGGAACTCCCAGTACTGTTTCTCCACAACTGTGTCACAGGCCTGTAGGGTGGAAGAGAGGTTTTCTGCATATTGTAGGAGTTGGCTAGGCAGTTCATCTGCTGTTTTTCATTGTATTTCCAGACCGTTGCTGCCTGTGTGCTGGCATATCATGATGGTGTACTCTATACAAATTTCTGCCACATTGACTGTGGGCACCTGACATCACCTGGATCTTGGGATAAATGATCATAATCTAGGCCAGTATTATACATCACCTCCAGCACAGCTAATTACCTCAGGAGTACCTGAGATGCCTTTCTAGTACCAAGATGCCTTTCTTCATCATGGTAACATTCCAGATATTCCTTGAAGGGATGTATTTCATTCACAGCTGAGAAGAGTTGCCTCCATAGGGTGAAGGCTTGTGTCTCTTTTCCAATTGCTTTGTCAATGCCCCTTTGCCTAGAAAGGTATCTCAGCTGCTTGTCTTCACTGCCCGCTAAGTCCATGCTACTGGCCCCACTATCCTAGCACTGGAGCAGGCAGGCGGTAATGTGCTTGCCTGGATGACAGCTGAAATCTTATCACATATCTCACAGCTCATGGTTAGGGGTCAGACGGTTATGAATTCTGCCTGTTCCTCCTCCCGTACTTGAGACGGTCCTGCTTCATCCTAATTCTCTTCTTCCATCCTTGTTTTTTTTTTTTATGAGTTCCATTCCTTACTAAATGATCTGACTTCCACAGCCACTTTTCCTCTTGTGTATAAGGAAAACTGATACCAGCATTGGTTAGTTCTGTGGTTGAAATGCAGAGCTTGCCACAGAGACTGGAGCAACAGCAGGACCCTTCACAGAGGTCAGAGGGAAAGCAGAACTTGTTGCAGGGATTGGAGTGACCGCAGGGCCTGTCACAAGTGCAGGGCCTATCGCGGGAGTTGGAACTATCACAAGGCCTGTCATGGGAGTTATTGCATTGTCATCAGATCCAGAGGCATTTTCTTCCCTTTGAGGGTTCTGAATAGTGTTGAACAGAGCTTGGTAGGCATAGGGCAGTTGCCAGTACACTGCAGTGGTTTGTGACTCTCTAGAATTGTCAGGGTGACAGCAGATCTTTTCCTGGTAGATTTTCAGGATTCTACAGTTGTTCAGGGGTGAAGTTCCAAACCACTGGGGGTGTCCACCACTCCAGTCATCTGCCCATACCATCCCATGCCACTCATAACTATAGAGCTTCAGGGTAGATCTCTGGGTAATATTCTTAAATAGTTGTTTAATCTTAAACAAAACTTGAAACGCATTCAGGAGACATAGGAATAGGAACATGCTGGTTTGAACATCCCGAGGATATTCAGAATTCTCAGGATCTATTGTAACTAGCCTAGGGGGGAAAAGAAAAGTGAAAGAGAAAGGGAGGCTGAGAACACAGTGGAAAATATCATAGAATCATAGAATGGCCTGGGTTGAAAAGGACCTCAAAGATCATCTAGTTTCAACGCCCCTGCCGTGGGTGGGGTTGCCAACCACCAGAAATATCCCCTCTTGTCTCCCCTATGGTCTGAATCCTGGAGAAGAAGACAAAACAAAGAGTATAATCACTAAGATATGGTTCCTGAAGCACAAAGATGACTGCAGTGCTGAGCACAAACACCAGATTAGTTTCCCAACCAGTAATTTTATCTTATCATAAACCAAAGTCACACAGCACAACAAAATGACAACCTTAACCCAACTTGCAGACATGATAAACAACAGGGTTGAGATAAAAACACATCTGACTGGAGCGTGTTAAATCAGGATTGTTATAAACGTTAAAGGAGTTTGATAATATCTAGTCACAATGTTATTTTTTTTGTAATCGTAGAGCTCTTTCAGAGTCTTTTCTTGGAGCAATATTATTTAGTACCTTGTTTGCTATATGGCAGTTCCTCCATGTGGAAAAAAATTGCGCCTACTGACATTCATCAACACTTGCTGAACGTTGATGGACACCAAACAGTGGATGTTAGCACAGTGAGGCAGTAGGTGGTGTGTTTCAACAGTGGCAACAGCAGTGTGAAAGACAAGCCAGGTCCTGGATAGTATAATGCAAAAGCATCAGCGCTTCTGCATGAGGTCTTACCAATCCCGAAGAAAGTATGTGGAAGCAAGTTAATATTCATCAGTTTAATAGAGGTACTCACGTTACTGGTGGTGGCTGGCCGGTAGGATGTCTGGGTCACCCCTTAGTACTGTACTGTGCCCATATATATAACAGTGGAAGACAATAAAGCATCCCATATCAGGATAAGCAAGGTAATTCACAGAAAGCAAGGATACTTAGTTACAGCTACAGAGCAGTTTCTCACAAACAGGCTTCTTCTAGCTACGTGCAGAAGCTAGAGACAGTTTACTTAAGTTCCCAAGCTTTCTCATGGGCTAGTCACCTGTTCAGGTTGTGATCTGTATTTTTCCCACACAGATGGCCATGTAGATTTTTATATGCATGACATGCAGGCTCTTGTTCATTGCTGGTGAAAATGAGTATCTAATGGTTGTAACTATGCTGAAAAATAGAATTTTGTAGCTGAGAATTTTCTCTATCAAGTAATGATATTGTGCTCTTTGTATTTGTTGTAGTTTCCATGAAAATAAATAGGAGGCATTACTTTTGGAGTGACCCTCGTGTGTGTGTGTGTATGTATGTATATACATATATAAAAAAGTAATGCACAATATGATCGCTCACCACCCATCAACCAATGCACTGCCAGTCCCCAAGCAGCGGCTGCCCCCCTGGGCAGCTCCCCCTAGTTACTCAAGTTTTTTTCCACTTGATGTCACATGGTATGGAATATCCCTTTGGCCACTTTAGGTCAGCTCTCCTGGTTCTGTCTTCTCCTAGCTCCTTGTGCCCTTTCAGCCCTGCTCACTGGCAGAACAGTACAAGAAGCTGAAAAACGGAAAGGTCCTTGGCTCAGTACAGCACTGCTCAGCAACAACTAAAACATCAGTGTGTTATCACCGTTGCTTTTCTCCATTAAGAAAAAAATTAACTCTGCCCCAGCTGAAAACAGGACACCCCATTTACTGTGACCTTTTGAGCCTGGCCTGTCAGCCAATTGTTCACCCACCTCATTATGTATTTGTCATTTGTATTTGTAGTTATTTCAGAAACCAGAGCTAGGATTTGAGTGTGTTTAAGTTGTGATTAAAAGCTAATCTCTGTAAGCATGGTGGAGTAGAACACCATTACCAGATTGAGGAAGCCCAGTAACCTAATCAGAGCCAGTGGAGCACCCTGGGTCAGCTATTCCCTGGGCCATCAAAGGACAATCAGCTCATGGGTGTGAGATCTGCTGGGAGGAGTCAAGGAGAGAGGTCACCCTTGTATTATCGTGCAGGCTTTGGGGCCTCTATAACCTTGAGGGAGTCGATGGTTCCTCCTAATTGAGTGTCATCTGTGAACTTACTTTGTATACGTTCTAGTCCTGTATCCAAGTCATTGATGAAAACATTAAAGAGAAATTGCCCTAAAATTGAGCACCGGGGAACTCCACTAGTGACTGGCCGCCAGCCTGATGTAAACCCATTTACTATAACCTTTTGAGCCCAACCTGTCAGCCAATTGTTCACCCATTGTATTATGTGTTTGTCTAGCTGTATGCTGGACATTTTGTCCAGAAGGGTACTGTGAGAGACAGTAGCAAAAGCTTTGCTGAAATCCAGAAAGATTGCATCTACTGGCTTCCCTGGTCAACTAGGTGGGTAACCTTGTCATAAAAGGAGATTAGGTAAGTTGGAAAGGACTTTCCTCTCGTGAACCCCGTGTTGACTGTGACCAACGACTGCATTTGTCCTTCAGGTGTTTTTCACTAACTCCCAGTATAATCTTACCAGGCACTGAAGTGAGACTGACAGGCCTGTAAATACCAGGATCTTCTTTCTTGCCCTTCTTGAAAATTGAGACAATGTTTGCCATCCTCCAGTCAACAGGGACCTCTCCACATTCTGAAGATTGTTGAAAAATATTTGAGAGAGGTCTCGCGATGACATCAGCCAGCTCTTTGAGTACCCTGGGATGAATCCCTTTGGGTCCTATAGACCTATGTGCATCCGGCTGGAGCAGCAAATCCTGCACAAATTGAGAGCTGGCTGGGAGTTTATTGTTCCTGCAGTCACGGTCCTCCAAGTCAGGGCTCTGGGGGGTCCAGGGCAGGTCATTGGTGTTGAAGACAGAGGCTAAGACGACATTAAACGTATCTGCTTTGCCTATGTCTGTATTTGTGATGCAGCCATCCTCATCAAGTTGCAGACCAATTTTTTTTTTTTTTCCTCTAGTCCTCCTTTTGCTGTTAACAGTTATTTTAAAAAGACCCTTTTATTGTCCCCTACAGTACTGGCCTTTCTCTGTGTGTCTGTGCAAGGTAAGTGGAAGTCCTGGCCATTCAGAGGACAACTTCTGGATAGATTGGGTGTTTAAGGCCAGTTATTGGAAGTGTGTGTGTTTGTCTGTATGTGTGCATGCATGAGTAGGTCTCAGTATCTGCAGGTGCAGTGGGGGTTCAGGCCTTAGGAGTTCACGTGCCCAGGTACCAGGAAAGGGGGAGATGAGGGGCAAATTACTGGAAAGTTCATATTTTATGTATTTTTGCATTTTCCATTAACCAGTTTTCATCCTGATCATCTGAAGAGAAGAACAGGATCAGGCCTCTAAGGATTTGTTAATCCTTACTCTGTGTTAATGAAGAAAGAACTTTATTCCAGTTACAGGCTAGAAGGCTAGTTCTTGAACACTTAAATACTAACAGGAATGTTTCATTAGCGGAGCTTCCTTTAACCATCATGGTACTTCAGTATCTTGCTACAACTAAAGAGTTTCAGTCTATACTGTTTTTCTGATCTTGAGATACCATTCTGTATTTGCAGCTAAATCTTGATGTCCTCATTGAAAATTTCTTAGCCTGGAAGTTTTTCTACTTGAGTACCTCAAATGCAGGTTTCATGACTATTTTAAATAGGTTTTGTAGTGAGTAGTGTGCAACCCTTGCTTCTTTTGGTATTTCTGCAATTTATATAAGTATCCCAAAATATTGCTAAATATGTAATGCTTCATACTGTTTGAGACAGAGAACTAGAAACAACTGAATGTATTTCAGTTTAACAGTATGATTCCCCTTGATCATGCGTTTGTCATAATAGATCTGACATTGCATTTGATAGTGGTGGATTGTATTAGTACTAGATTTTTTTTCTGTTAAACTGTGATGATAGAATTTGTAGTTAGGAAATGATCATTAAGACATCTGCAGTTTTGAGACCTTACTGATCTTTGTCTACTAATCCTCATGCAGTCAATATCATGGCTTTCTTTCAATAACGTTGCTTCTGTAATGTTTTCTGGATCTTCACTGAAGTATGAAAAGCTTGTTTAAATTGATGCTGAAAGAGTGCTTAAATAAAATTGTGTTGTATACACTTGTTACTTTCGTGAAGACCCTTAATTTACTACTGCAGGTGAAGGATGTTTTTGTAGGCCTTGACATTTGAAAAGATGATGATGCTTCCTCTGCCCTTATCTAAATTAACAATAGAGAACTGAAACAACAGAGAAAATCACAAAATCTTTAGAAGTTATGGACCTTTTTCCTGAAACAGACAGTGTGACTGATTTGCAGTGCAGAGACTGAACCTTCCAAAAAGAATCTCAGAATGTCTTGGCTTGGAAGGGACCTCAAAGACCATCTAGTTCCAACGCCCCTGCCATGGGCAGAGTTGCTACCCACTAGAACAGGCTGCCCAGGCCCCCATCCAACTTGGCCTTGAACATCTACAGGGATGGAGCATAGGCAACTTCTCTGGGCAACCAGTTCCAGTGCCTCACCACCTGCTGAGTAAAACATTTCTGCCTAACATCCACCTTAAATCTCCACTCTTTTAGTTTAAAGCTCTCGTCCTATCACTATCAGACTGTGTAAAAAAGTCAGTCTCCCTCCTGTTTATAGGCTCCCTTCAAGTACTGGAAGGCCGCAATGAGATCTCCCTGGAGCCTTCTCTTCTCGAAGCTAATCAAGCCCAGCTCCCTCAACCTTTCTTCATAGGAGAGGTGCTCCAGCCCTCTGATAATCTTCGTGGTTCTCCTCTGAACCCGTTCCAACAACTCTGCATCTTTCTTGTGCTGGGGGCCCCAGGCCTGGATGCAGTACTTCAGATGGGGCCTTACAAAGTGTCCTGGCTTTATCAGTATTCCATATCATGACATCATGTGGAAGGCTATTGGGTGCAGAGGCACAGTGCATTGCAGAGCTGTACTTCCTGGTCCTGTGTTCTCTAGCAGTTTCATGTGAGTTCTGACTCTCCAAGAAAACTACTATTCCCAAGAACCTCCACTGTTCCCTACGTGATCTCCAATTCCAGGTGAAGGGGATAAGGGCCTTCCTGGTTCCAGCAGTGCAACAAGCAGCGTGGTCATAGCCTTCCTCTCTCTCCCATTTGAGTTATTAATTGTAACTCTTTCTTGTTATTATCTTACATTCTGTTACCATTTTTATTAAATTTGTTATCTGTCCTTATCTTAATTGGGTCATTTTTAAATCCTTCTCCCTGAAAAGGGGAGAAAGGGACCCCCTTTCCCTGTTGCGCTTGAAACCATGACAGATAGTGGCGCCCGATCTGGGACAATGGTCTGATTTAAATAAGAGATCTGCTGACACTGTATTAGAACTTTTATTAAAGTTTTTGGCATTGTGCCAATTTACTATTTTTCACTTAAAAGACAAAAAAGATGATTCTCTTTTTCTGTTTAAAACAGCTCTTCAAGAGGCTATGCACAATTATACTCCAGATTATGGTTCTTAAAACCTATTGGTTCCTTTTTAAGATAGTCACAATGTTTTTTGGGCTTGCATGGATGTTCAAAAAGTTAAGCTCACTAATAAGTGAGACTGGGTGGTACCTGGATGCAGTGGGGTGTAGTTTGAGCATGACAGATGACATTCCAGAGAGTGGTAGTAGTCCTATGAGACAGAAAATATTGAATGTCATTTTCTCTCCCCATTTTCTCTCCCCATCCTCCCTCCCCGTTTTTGGACTGCCTGGACAATAACCACATCATCAGGTTCCCTGAATGTGATTGGCATTATTTTTAACACCTTACTCAGCCTTTACATCTACCGTACCCGGAGGGAACCTGAACCTTCTCCAAGGCAAGAAAACACGAAGAATACTGAATGGCAGGGGGCGTGGGAGATTCGAGAGAGTATTTAAAGGAGTGGGGACCTCCAGTGCCATGGAACTTTACTTCTTAACACCTGCAGAACCCTGAAAGTTTAAGCAGGTACTTAAGGGAGGAAGGATGCAGTACCAGCAGATCTAGGGAGGTACAAATTATTTGGGGTTTGGTGAATGCCTACCAAGCCCAGTTTAGCACTATACAATGGGAGAGTGAGGAAGAGGGAGAGGATATTCCTAGAACTGCAACTACTCAGTTAGAAAGAGAACCCGTATCATTGTCAGCTGCTCCCATAGAAGGAAAGAAATGGCAGTGAATGCCATCTTGCTTAGAACAGACAGAAGAAGAAAGGGAGGAGGAAGAAGATGCAGGGGAGGGGCCATCAACTAGACTGTTGGTAAAGAGACCTGCTAAAAGTAAATGGATGGAAACACGTGAAGATGAGGAGGAAAGCATTATGCTTCGGCCTCTCACTGAGAGCGAGATCCGAGATTTGCGGAAGGATTATAGTCGATGTGGAGATGAAAGGCTTATCACTTGGTTACTCTGTTGTTGGGACACTGATGCTAGTGGTGTGTGTCTGGGTAGCAACAAAGCCCATCACATGGGAGATCTCACCAGAAATCAAGCTATTGATAATGCAATTAGCTGAAGACCTACTCAGGAGTTCATCTTCTGGAAACGAATCCTTACAGCTGTGAAGGAGAGATATCCCTATAAAGAGGATATGGTACCCAAGATAAACACCTGGACTAATATGGAAGCAGGTATTCAGTACTTGAGAGAACTGGCTATAGTGGAGATGCTGTACGATGACTATTTTGATCCTAATGATCCATGTGACTTTCATGACCCCAATGCTGTGCAGCGTTCACCAATTATGTGGGGAAAATTCACACAAGCTGTACCACTAATGTTTGCCAGTACACTAGCAGCAAAGAAATGAAAAGAGAGTGAACGACCTCGGATAGGTGACCTGAGTTCTGGTCTTCGAGATAATCAAGACAATATGGCAAATATGGCGTCTAACTTACAGGGCATTATGGCGGCTATGCAAAGCTTGTCTGAGGATGTCCTAGAATTAAAAAATGCATCTGACTCCCCACAGGTACCAGCCAATGTTTCCCTTGTTAAGATTAGATGCTCTCCTACTCAAGCAAGAAATAGTAGTGGACCCACACCTCGTAATACCTTATGGTTTTGCCTACGTGATCATGGTGAGGATATGGGGAGGTGGGATAGAAAGCCTACCTCAAAGTATAGGACCAGGTAAAAGAGTTATAAAAAAAGTCAACTACAAATTAGGGTTCTCTTGTGGGAAGGGCTGCTCCCGTGGCTACTGATAATTAGAAGGGCTCTGCCTTCAGTGACTGGGGAGGCAAAGGAGAACCAAGTGTACTGGACCGTGTGGATTCAGTGGCCTGGCACATCAGAACCACAGAAATATGGGGCTCTGGTGGACACTGGTGTGCAGTGCACCCTGATGCCATTGAGTTATAAAGGAACAGAATCTATCTCCATTTTTGGGGGGACAGGGGGTTCTCAAGAACTGACTGTGTTGGAGGCCGAGGTGAGCCTCACTGGAAAGGACTGGCAAAAGCACCCCATTGTGACTAGCCCTGGGGCTCCATGTATCCTTGGTATAGACTGTCTTAGGAGAGAATATTTCAAGGACCCAAAGGGATATTGATGGGCCTTTGGAATAGCTGCTATAGAGACAGAGAACCCTAAGCAGCTGTCTGCCATGCCTGGCCTTTCAGAGGACCCTTTCATTGTGGGGCTGTTACAAGTAGAACAGCAAGTGCCAGTTGCTACTGCAGTAATGTACAGGTGGCAATATCGCACTAACCGGGACTCACTGCTCCCCATCCATAAGTTAATCTGTCATCTAGAGAGCCAAGGAGTGATCAGTAAGGCACGCTCACCTTTTAACAGTCCCCTATGGCCAGTGCAAAAAGCTAATGGGGAGTGGAGGCTGACAGTAGACTATTGTGGCTTGAATGAAGCTATACCACCGTTGAGTACTGCTGTACCTGACATCACAGAATCACAGAATTGCAGGGGTTGGAAGAGACCTCAAGAGATCAACAAGTCCAACTCTCCTGCTAAAGCAGGTACCCTACAATAGGTCACACAGATAGATAGTTGGTTCAGATAGAGTTAACTATCTCCCTAGTAGCTGGTATGGTGCTGTGTTGTGGATTTAGGAGGAAAATAATGTTTATAACAGACTGAAGTCTTAGTTGCTGTTGAACAGCACTTATACTGGATTTCTTGGCTTCTCATACAGCCCTGATAGTGAAGAGACTGAGTGTGCACAATCAGCTGGTCAGGGACACAAAACAGATAGCTGACCCAAACTGACCAAAGGAAAATTCCATAATATATCACAGAATTACAGAATCTCGGAATTGCAGGGGTTGGAAGGGACCTCAAGAGATCATCGAGCCCAACATCCCTGCTTAAGCAGGAGCCCTACAATAGGTCACACAGGGAGGCATCCAGATGAGTCTTGAATATCTCCATAGAAAGAGACTCCACAACCTCTCTGGGCAACCTGTTCCAGTGCTCCGTCACCCTTACCGTAAACAAGTTCTTCCACGTGTTAGTACAGAACTTCATATGTTCAAGTTTTAGGCCATTTCCTTGTTCTATCTTAACGCACCACCAAAAAGAGCCTGGCCTCATCCATTTGCCTCCCACCTCCCTTTAGATATTTATAAACATTTATCAGATCCCCTTCCTTCAGATCCCTCATCCTTCGAGATGATCAAGACAATATATTGCTCATAGGTCCTATAGACCTACGTGCATCCAGCTGGAGCAGCAAATCCTGCACAAGTTGAGAGTTGGCTGGGAATTTATTGTTCCTGCAGTCATGGTCCTCCAAGTCAGGGCTCTGGGGGATCAAGGGCAGGTCATTGGTGTTGAAGACAGAGGCTAAGAAGGCATTAAACGTATCTGCTTTGCCTATGTCTGTATTTGTGATGCAGCCATCCTCATCAAGTTGCAGACCAATTTTTTTTTTCCCTCTAGTCCTCCTTTTGCTGTTAAGAGTTATTTTAAAGAGACCTCTTTATTGATTACATTCCTTGTATGTCCTTGCCTTTATATAAAAATAAAGCAGAGAGTTCTTATGTAAACATCCTTTCCATTTGATAGTAGAAATGATGAATAGAGTTGTTTTCTTGTAAAAAAACCTCTATAAGAGGCCAAAGACAAATATGCGGTAAACCCTTTTTACTGATGGGGTCTGCATGGCATTCTGCACCCTGATCAGAGGCCTATTCGGTGCTGCTGCACAACTCGGGGTTCCTAGTTTCTGAAGGGACATAAAATGATCTTTAAAGTGTTGCCCCTAATAGATAGTATTTTATATGATACATTGCAGAATCAAAGTGCCTTTTTTACTCCGATTATCATAAACCTGCACCTCCTGGTGCAAAATATCCCCTCTCACATCTTTTTTCCCAGACTCCTATCCCCCCACCCCACTTTCACCTCTTCCATCTCATATCCAAACCCCCTTTCCCCCAATCCCCTTCTTTCTCCCTTCCCCCTTAACCCCCTTCTCTTTCACCTTTCCCCTTTCCCCAAAGCCCCTCTTCCTTTATTCCTTCCCCTACTCTCCCCTCTTCCCTTCTATCCCTCCCTCTGCCTCCTTCTCCCTCCCTCCCCCTACTCCTCTTCCCTACTCTCCCCTTCCCTCTCCCCCTTTCGCCTGTTTTCCTCATCCAACTCTTCCCCATTTTCCCCATCTCCCTCTTACCCTTCCCCCTCATCCTTCTTTTCTCTCTCCAGTCCTTTCCCCACCCCCTCCTTCATTCTCCCTTCCACCCCTCCCCCATCCAATCCATTCTTCCCCTCCACCCACTTTTGCCCATCTCCCTCTTCCTCCCCCCCAATCTCCCCCTCCTCCCCTTTACAACTTTTTCTCTAAACCAACATCTTTTCGCAAAAGTGGGAAAGCCAATAACAAGATGCACAGAAAAATATGGGAATATCCCCCTAACGTGGCTTAATTCATGCATGACAAATCTGTCTAAGTTACTGTGGCCACAGGGTCTTCAACTCTCAGCACTTTGCTACCTAAGGAGAAACACTGTGACTTTGCAATACTAGATAAAACCCACTCTCGGGCAGTATGGCACCCATTGCAGGCAAGCTGACATTTCCCTTTTTTGACTGATTTAGAAGTTACCTGAATATCCCCAAACATTGCAGGAGTCAGACAACTAGGATGGGACAGGAAGCATCAGGGCATTTATCGCATTCAGCACTTCTTTCTGCACCTCTCCTATTACAGGGAGGATTTTGCAAGCCACATTTAGAAGGAGGGGCAATGGGAAATACTATGAAGTGTTCAGTTGCTGCTACTCTTCGCCCTCTAGCATCTTTATTAGGGGACAAAGGAGTCTCCGTGCAAGCAC
>QGNR01000408.1:29810-41936 GCA_003435085.1 Syrmaticus mikado
TTGTTTATGCCACTTCTTCATATCTTCTCCATGGTCACGTAGGTAATGCCACAAGGCAAAACGTGACGTAGTCTTACTGTTGTCACTTGCTCGAGCAGGAGGACATCTTCTTTTGATAGCTGAAATGTTGGATGACACCGGCTGGGAGGAAACCAAGTTGATCAGCCTCTCCAGTAGGCTGTTTTGGGAATTCTGGCCCCCATTGGATGGTTCTGTTACCACCGTGGATCCATCAGCATTAGGCACGGTTGACAGTTTGTCTATTATATCGTCTTGTTTTCTCTCCATTCTGTTCAGCTTTTCAGCAACTTTTGCGATGGCTGAAACACAAGCTCGTAGAGGGCTTAAATGTAACTCAAAGTCTTGAAGTTTATTAATCAGTTCATTTATATGGGGTCTTCTTTCCCCTCTGCCATACATTGCTGCAAATGTACTGGCGTACCTTTCTGGTGCAGTCTTTGTGAATGTACGCCACATGTTTGGTATACACCTGACTCTCTCAGGATAATGGTCTTGATCTGGCTCATCAGGAATGAAATCAGGGCTATGTAGCGTTTCCACCACAGCATATTCTCTCAAATAACTGATGCCTTTTTCTATATCAGTCCAACAACATCCACTTCCAGAGGGTGAAGGCCTGGTTCTGGCATGTACTAATGCCTCTGTCAATGGATGAGTTCCTAGCAGTGCCACCCAGCTGGCAAGCTTCTCTACTATCTGGCCACACACTGTTGGCCCCATAGTCCCAGCATCGAAGTAACCAGGTGGCAATGGGCTCATTTCTCAACCTGGAGATTCTCTGTCTCGCCTTGGAGACTCTGTCTTTGGGATTGCAGGGAGTCCTTCTCGATTTGGAGGGCATCTCTCTCGGATTGGAGGTCTTTTCTCTCAACCAGGAGTCTCTCTCGCTCAACCCAGAGCCTGGAGATTCTCCCTCTTGGCTCGGAGTCTCTCCTGGAAACTCTCCCTTTCAGCTTGGAGACTCTCTCGCTCATTTTGTACTGTCTCCCTGAGACTCTCCCTTTCAGCTCTCAGACACTCAATTTCACAAACTCTCTCCCTCTCTGGGATACTATTGAATAAGGCCCAATAAGCATTAGCCAGGCCCCAAATCATTTGTGCCTCCTCAGATCTGCCTGAGCCACAACATTCCTGTCTCAAGTATGTGTTTAAGCTCTCAGGGTCTTTCAGGTTTTCAGGAGTGAAGTTCCATGACACCAAAGATGTCCCTCTCTCTGAAGTCTCTCCCAAGCCTCTCCACACTCCCTGCCACTCAGTATTCTCTGGTTTTGGGGAAGGCTTCCTCAAAATATGATAAATACAAATACTCAGTGAAATGATGAACAGTACGTTTACGGAGATTGACAACGTG
Organism: Syrmaticus mikado; assembly: GCA_003435085.1. Taxonomy (NCBI): domain Eukaryota; kingdom Metazoa; phylum Chordata; class Aves; order Galliformes; family Phasianidae; genus Syrmaticus; species Syrmaticus mikado. Next base: position 31,183 of record QGNR01000408.1, read on the forward strand.
ATCAGGTGAGCATTCCAAAACTGCAGAAAGGATTCAAAGGAGAGACTGGGAGCCTGCTTGAAAATCCAAACTTCTGTAAAATTAGCAGCTCCCTCTGCAAACAGGTTTAAAAGAGAAAGCAGAATCATTTTTTTTCTCTCTTTACAGAAGCAAGATAGCAGTGCTCAAAGTTTACAAATATCCCAGAATATTGGCAGTCCGCCTAGACTTTCAAGGTCAAGTTTTCAGTGAGAACCTGTGAAAAAGATAAACTTTCCTAACGAAACTCTCTGAGAGCAGAGAGAGATTCGTTCTAAAAAGCTAAAAAGCAGCTTTTGCCCGCATTCTCCACCAAGAATGTCAACAGTTTATGGGCTGGTTCTGCCCGGTTCCGTGACTAGCGGGGTGGAGGGATCCGCAGATCCGCACCTCCGGAAAAAGGGAACAGGGGACCCCAAAATAATTAGAAACAGCGGCAACGATCTGAAGAGCAACAAACTAATTTACTAAATATAGTATCGGAATGCAAGATAACACCACTATAATACAATATAATTAAAATTGAAGCTAATAAATCAAATACAATGAGAGAGAGAATGTCCGAAAGGTGGATAGGCCTCACCACAACGCTGAGGTGAGATGCGCAGTTCAGTTGAGCAGCAGGGAGAAAAAGGGAGGAGAGCCGACAAAGAAAAGCAGGTGAAGAAGAGCGCATCAGGTGACCTTGCCAGGAGTTATATCTCGAGACTCTCTGTGACCGCAAAGTCCCCTGGGGAACGTAGTTCTTCTCTTCCAGGCAGGTATCCAGAGCTTGAGCATTAACAGTTAAACTCCCAGTGCCCCACATGATGTTATGATGTGGAATACCGAAAACCAAAAATCACAAAACCATGACACAAGGTAATCGATATACATTGTAAAGGACATCAGAAGAGTGACACTGTACAGGAAACAGGAAATAAGATGGTGGATCAGGTGGTAAAACAGGCAGGTGAAAGAAAAGAAATTGGTGAACTGGCTTTAATTCCAGACAGTAAACTTAAAGTCTCTGAACCTGAGTCAGAACCTATAAGGTATTCTAGAGAGTATAGGAATGTAATTAATGATTTGAAAGGGACGAGAGCAAACTGACAGATGGGTGGATATCCAGATGGACATGTTGTGCCCTTGAGTATTTTATGGAAATTGGTTCTACGCGAACATAATGAAACATATTGGGGGAACAGACACTACAAAGTAATTATATGATCCCAGTACCAGGAACAGGGGAGAAGTGAGGCCTCTTGGGAAAGGGAACCTTCCAGGGCAACAACTGGAAGTTGATTTTTTTTGAAACTGCCAGAAAAAAGGAGGGTTTTGGTATATGCTAGTTCTAACCAATACCTTTTCAGGGTGGCCATAGGCTCTCTCTTGCAGGACCAACAAAGTACGGAAAGTAACTGAAGTATTGTTACAGCAGATAATTCCAAGATTTGGGGTTCCAGCAACTATTTCCTCTGATCGAGGGCCTCACTTTGTAGCTAAGGTAGTAGCACAAGTAAGCCAACTATTAGGGACTGACTGGCAATTACATACTCCCTATCGGCTACAGTCAAGTGGTCAAATAGAGAAAATGAATCATCTGATCAAATTGCAAATTGTTAAGTTAGTGCAGGAGGCTGGGGTGACTTGGCCCCAAGCATTACCATTGGCTTTACTGAGAATAAGGACCAAACCTTGAGTGAAGGAAGGACTAAGCCCATTCGAAATATTATATGGCAGGCTGTATATGATTCAGAATTGCACCTCAAATCAAGTAGGTGAAGAGACCTTGGCAGGATATATAATAGGCCTGCAACAGCAGTTAAAAGAAATAGAAAAATTGGTTTGGGGCGTAAGGGCAAGGGGATTAGATGGACCTGTTCATAATGTTAAACCTGGAGATTATGTATATGTCAAATCCCTCTCAGATTCACCGCTTGAGCCCAAGTGGGAAGGACCGTTTTTGGTAATATTAACATCATACACAGCGATCAAGGTGAAAGAACAGGCGTAGTGGATTCATCATACTTGAGTCAAGAAGACGACGAAACCACTGTGGACTGTCAAAGAGAAGGAACCTCTTAAGCTCAAACTTAAGAAGGCAACATGTATATACTAATTTTTGTAAATAGTATTTATGTAGGACTTGCTTCAGCCCGGCAGGATATTGCTTTTATACAAGCAACAGAAAATCATACTCGGGCCCAGAATATTTATAAGAACAAAATAATTTAGCAAAAGAATTTGCTAGGACATAGAAAAGGGGAGAATTGGATAAAGGGATAAATCTGTTATATTGTTAAAATTGTAAGAGTAGTTGAGCACGAACAATGGGAACGATATGGTGTCATTAGTTAGGGGTGAAGTTTGGGGCATAGAATAGATGTGGAATGTTTTAATGAATTTCTAGAATTAATTTCAATAACCAGTCCTTGTACCATGAATATGCATGTATTCCCTCTACAAATAGAGTTGTTTACCTGCTTTCGGTGTGCAGGCTAGGAAGGAGTTATCCCCCCTGCACCCGGTCGGCCGAATAAACGTACCTGCTCTACAACTACTTTGTGGTTATAGAGTTTGTTCTGCAAGTCACTCTCGGTATGGATTTTTCTTAGGGGCTGCTGCCTTGCAGCAGATCCCACGTTTGCTGTGGAGAACAGATGAACCGGTGTGGGTGAATCAGTGGCCCCGTTCCCGGGAAAAACTGCTGCAGATGAATGCCCTTATTGAGGAACAGTTCACGGATGGACATATAGTACCTACCACAAGCCCTTCAAATTCCCCCATTTTTGTAATTAAAAAGCGATCTGGGAAGTGGAGACTGTTACATGATCTCAGAAAAATTAACGTGGTTATCGAAGACATGGGGCCATTGCAACCAGGGCTACCATCTCCAACTATGCTCCTGCAATCGTGGCCACTTATAGTAATAGACTTTAAGGACTGTTTTCTTAACATCCCATTGTGTCCCAAGGACTCACCACATTTTGCATTCTCTGTCCCCTCTATCAACGCTGGAGAACCCCTTCGCTGATATCATTGAACGGTATTGCCCCAGGTAATGAAGAACAGCCCAACCATCTGTCAAAAATTTGTTGCTGGAATTTTCTCCCCTGTACGCCAAAGATTTCCTGACGTTTGTATATATCGTTACATGAACGATATCTTGGTAGCTACGCCAAAAAAGATGATGATGACTGAAGTTGTGTTGGTTATCATAGCAGCAGCGACTCAGGCAGGACTGCAAGTTGCACAGGACAAAGTCCAAAAAATGCCACCTTGGCAATATCTGGGCTGGAGGATTTCGCAAACTCGAATTCGGCCAAAAATTCGAATTTAGCATTAGGTGCCAGAGTCAACACTTTGACTGACCTGCAAAAGCTATTAGGGACCATAAACAGGGTGTGACCCCTGATAGGGATCTCTACAGAAGACCTTCATCCCCTCTTCAAATTACTCGAGTGGGATCTGGACTTATTGTCACCGCAACATCTGACACCTGCAGCCACAGCCTCACTAAACACTGACATTACAAAAATGACTCGTCAGACAGTACATCGAAGAAGACCTGATCATCCTATCAAGTTTCTTTGTTAACTCCCCTTTTCAACTCTATGGACTGTTAGCGCAGTGGGTCAAGGGGGATCCCAACCCTTTGGTAATCTTGGAATGGGTATTTCTACCACATAAATTTGCTAAGACTGTTACCACCAGGGTTGATGTGGTAGCTATGGTCACTTGTAGGGGAAGGGAGCATTTATTAGCATTGGATGGCACGGATCCAGAGACAATTTATGTCCCATTTGATCTCCAGCAATGGGAATTTGTGATCTGCATGTCTCCACAGCTGCAGTGCATGCTGCAACAGGTCCGAGATGGGTACCAGCACGATGGGTCCGGCCATCCATTTCATCATCTGCTTTAACATGATCACCACGCTTTCATCAGCAGTTTAGATTCCATTTGAACAAAAACAGAATATATGGGTCACCCTTGCCAACAAGACGGGACAAGACACACACTGTTTGTCAACCGCGTCACCAGGGAACCTGTTCTCGACATATTTGGTGGGACAACCCCTAGACAAATGGCCCATCCCGAGCTCCATTCTTGGAATAGGATTCAACATGATCACAGTAGTCAACAGATCAGATGGATGGGTATCCCATCTGGAACAGAGCAATCTTGAACCACAAGAACTGTAATTGTTGGGATCAGTTAAAATGGACTACTGTTTGTACCTTAACTATAGTGGAAAGAATCAATCGTTAGTTCAATGTGTTAATTCTAGTGTAGCTGCTTATAGGAATCACTCTGCTTGGTGTAACTACATCACAGTTAACATTTCAAGATCTAGTAACCGTCTGCTTAATTTGCCAGCAGGCTTTTTTCTCATTTGCAGGGACAGGGCGTGGCCTGACATCCCCTCTCACATCAAAGGAGATTCCTGGAAGATTAACCCTATTAACACATAATATTTCTATGATTATTCGCCATCTAAAACACTTTAAGTGAACTACACATGCCTTTGAGACAGACTGCCAGGATGACGTTGAATTTTTGAACCTTGGGCAGATAATAGCGGCATCCTTATTAGCCCCAGGTGTTGTGTCAGCTAATGCAGTATGCATGCTTAATAAACTTGGATGGCCAAGCAAACGAACTCTACTTCTTTGGCTTTAAGCGAACTGCTACTAGATATAGACTCATTATGACATGCTACATTGCAGAATCGTGCTACTATAGTCTTCTTGCTGTTAGCTCAAGGTCATGGGTGTCAGGATTTCAATGGTATGCATTGCATGAATCTGTCAGATCATTCAAAATCAATACATAAGAGCATTCAAGATTTATGGAGTGAAGAATTTACAGGTTGATAATGGGTTGGATATATTTGGAGGCCTCTTTGGAAGCCTAGGGGTGTGGATACAAAATTTGCTAAAAATAGGCTTTGTTTGTCGTATTGCTTTTCTGTGTATTCTGGTTTGTGTTCCTTGCCTATTGCAATGTATCCAGAAAATGATACAAAATGCTTTAAACAGCTCCTTTTTTATTAACAAAGAAGGGGGAGATAAGGGGGATGGAGAGGTCGGCTCAAGCTCTTCGAATGCTGATTTGCTGATAATGAGGCTATGGGAAAGAGAAAGAGGGATGGAATAAATGGGATTGAAAGGTGAGAAGGGCCCCATAAGTGAAAGTAAAAAGGCAAGAAGGCTTCACAGTGACTGAGAATAAGGGGGGTGAAGGGGAATAGTTAGAGATAGTTTATAGAAGCAAGAATGTAGAGCTTGTTAGAAAATAAGAGATGGCAGACACTGTGACTGGGATAGTGAGGGGGATGAAGGCCATAAAGATAAGGGTTTGAGAACAGCCCGAGGACATTTGGCAGGAAGGTGATTAGATGTCCACAGGGCTAGAAGAAACCGGTTTGGGGGGGGATGCCCCTGCCAAAAGGTCAGAAGTTTACAGTGAAAAAGGTCAGAAGCCTTCGCAAGGAAGGCAACAAATCTTCATCCCACGACCCACTACGCAGGCACAAGAGGGCAGGGTCTGCATGCTAATAAACTCTTGGGGGTGTAATGAATATGTATCCGAATTCCGGGAAAACTATTGATTATGCATTAGTTCAGCCTATATCTGTAGCACAATTTTTCCTGACGGTGCGCAAGTTAGGCGGATCTATCCCCTTTGTACCCGGTGTCTGCACAGCACTGAATAAACCGTACCTGCTTTATAACTACTTTGTGGTTATAGTGTTTGATTCCGCATGTCAAGGGGGGCATTTGCCTTTAATAGCTGAGACTTTAATCAGTTTGACCAGCTCCTTCCGCAGATTCTTTTGGTCGTCCTGGTCTTCATCGGGTGTTTCTGATACTGCCATGGGTTCATCACGATTGTTCACTAGGGACAATTCCTCCCGCATGCTGTCCTGGCTCTTCTCCATTTTATCTAGTCTTTCTGCCATTTGGCAGATAGCTGATATGGAAGCATGAGATGGCAGTAATTTTCGTTCCAAGATTTGAAGTGTTAGAATCAGTTCAAAAATTGGGGGTCTTCTGTCTAGGTCTTCTTATCTACTGGTTGTTGCTACCAGTGAAGCGGCATACCTTTCTGGTGCTGTTCTTGTGAGCTTTTGCCATATTTTGAGTGTACTTATCACTCTCTCAGGATCATGGTCCTGTTGTGGATTGTTAGGAACAAATGTGGGATCATACAGCATTTCCACTATGGCTGTTTGTCTCAAATACTGGATGCCTTTCTCAACAGTGTTCCAGCTTCTCAGCCCAGGCTCCAGTTCGGCTTTGAAGGGATGTCTTTCCTTCACAGCTAATAACATTAATTCCCCGAGGGTGGTGACTCCATCCAAACATCTACTAATCCCTCTGTCAATAGCTGAGTATCGGGCGATGTTTCCTATTTGGCAAGCTTCATTACTATTTAGGCACATGCTACTGACCCCGCTGTCCCAACACCGAAGCAACCAGGTGACAACAGGCTCACTTGGGTGTTGCATAAACTCCTTTTTTATGCCTTGGATTTCAGTCATTTTCAGGGATCAACGAATAGTGGTAACAGCAACTCCCTCCTCATCACTCTCCTCTCCATGTCTCTTACTTTTCTCAGTTGCTTTTCTTGGTGGTGGCAGTTTTGAGGAGGGCCCCTCACAAGGATCTTCCTCTACCTTTTCCCCTTCTTCTTCTTTCCATTCTAAACATGAGGACACCCATTTCCATTTCTGGCCTTCCACAGGGGCTACTGACATTGATACTGGTGCCTCCTGCGATTGATCGAGACTGACTTGGAGGTTTCCCGTTTTGGTTCGGATCTCTGTTTGGAAACTCTCTCTCTCCATGATAGTATTAGATAGAGCTCAGTAAGCACAAGCCAAACCCCAAATAAGCTGTTCCTCCTCAGATCATGCTGAGCTGCACCATCCCTTACCCAAATGCTCGCTTAGTCCCCCCCTTAGTGAGTGGGGTGTTCTGGTAATGGGGGATGCTGAGAAGGCGGAGATACTGAATGCCTTCTTTGCTTCTGTCTTCAGTGAAAAAGCTCTCCCTCGGGAATCCCGGACCCTGGAGGTTAGTGAGAGGGTCTGGGGAATGGAAGTCTTCACTTTAGTCAGGGAAGAGGCGGTCCGAGAGCACCTAGGCAACACCAGTGTTCATAAATCCATGGGACCCGATGGGATGCATTCACAGGTGCTGAGGGAGCTGGCGGAGGTGATTGCTGAACCGCTCTCTGGCATCTTTGAGAGGTCTTGGAGAACGGGGGAGGTGCCTGAAGACTGGAGGTTAGCCTATGACACTGGTCTTCAAAAGGGGCAAGAAGGAAGATACAGGTAATTACAGGCCAGTCAGCCTCACCTCTGTCCTTGGAAAGGTGATGGAACAGCTTGTGCTGGATGCCATCTCCAGACAACTGGAAGAAAAGGAGGGTATCAGGAGTAGTCAGCATGGGTTCACCAGGGGGAGGTCATGCTTGACCAACCTGGTAGCCTTCTATGATGTTGTCACTGGCTGGGTGGATGGAAGGAGAGCAGTGGATGTAGTCTACCTTGATTTCAGCAAGGCGTTTGATACTGTCTCCCACGGCATCCTTATAACAAAGCTGAGAAAGTGTGGGATAGATGAGTGGACAGTGAGGTGGGTTGAGAATTGGCTGACTGGCAGAGAACAGAGGATCATCGTTGGTGGTGCAGAGTCCGGTTGGAGACCTGTAACTAGTGGTGTTCCTCGGGGGTCGGTGCTGGGTCCGGTCTTGTTCAACATCTTCATCAATTATCTTGTTGAGGGGATAGAAGACACCCTCAGCAAGATTGATGATGATATGAAGTTGGGAGGTGTATGGGAACTGCTGAGTCAGGGCCTGAACCTCTGATTAATCACCTGAGGCGAGCAAGGAGTCAGCCCTGGGAGCACAGGTGAAAGCAATTCACCTGTGCTGCAGGAAGGGGTGGAGCCTGGCTCCACCTCTCCTAGACCCATTTAAGAGCTGACTACCAGCAGGGGGAGGATTTTTCTCTCTCTTTGGAAGATCCACTCCACTGGAGTTTCCTGAGTGAGCCTGTGACACGGGTAAGCCTCCTATTTATTCGCTTTGTCTTGCTGTGCCTAACTCTCTTGCTTATTTAATTATTATAGCATCTTAATATTATTTAATTATATAATATTCCTTTATATAATTTTCATTGATTATACACTTGGCGAGCCAGGCAGGCAAGCTGAATATACTAAAACTTACACTATGTACTTTCTTTGGAATTTCTGTAAATGGTTCAAGGGGGAGAACACTACCCCCCTAGATAAAATGATTCCGGGGCAGATTCCAGCATCCCCTTAGTATGAATTGGCAACTATCATTGAAAAATGGGGTCCCCTACATGTTGCGGGAAATGTTTCCCCATATTGCCTAGCAGATTACTTCCAGGGACTAGGCAAAGATACATTAGTCGCTAGAGGAAGACAATTAGCTGCTTCTACATTGGCATGGCTGCTATTAAATGCTTTAAACATTGCTGAAATAAGGAATAATACTTTAGTGAAAGAAAAAGAACTTCTAAAAGATCGTATTGGAAAGTTAGGACAGGAACTTGGCATGTTAACAGGAAAAAAACCAATTCTACGTCTTCCAATATGTCAAGTTCGTAGTATTCCAATCAACAATGACCAGGCTCCTGAATTAACGGACTGTGTTGATCAGGAAAATAAACAATCTAAAGCAGCTCTTGAATCTCCAATTTTGACGGATGCACTAGAAGTCCGTCCTGTTATAACTCAAAAAATGAAAAAGGTACAGGACAGACCAGTAGGGGTGCCGCCTGATCAGTGGCCTCCTGCTCAAACCCACTTGCACGTAATAGCCTGACCGTACACGGCAACAGAACTGATGGACTTAGTCCAACAATTCAGGCGGAAACCTAGAGAAAGTGTGCCAGCTTGGTTATTAAGACTGTGGGATTCTGGGGCAGAAAGTGTTCTGGTGAATGGCCCGGAAGTAGCCATGTTGGCCGCAATGACCATCCATCCTGCTCTTAGACAGAGATTATATGCAGGTAATCAATACAATGAAGAAAACCATTCTATAATAGAATGGTTAATGGCAGCCTGCTGTAATGTATGACCCAATAAATCTGATATTCCTCTACATACAGGGATGTGGTCCTCCATGGAGGACCTTCAAAATTACATCCGTGAGCTAGGTGTAAGGGAAGCGATTTATGAAGATACCTTTGATGGCCCTGATCTGGTCCAATTCTGAGCGGGGATGAGAGACCTAATTTTAGAACAAGCCCCCTCCCATCTGTATGGTACTCTGGTCTCTGTATTAAATCCCCTAGTGGCCTCAGAAGCAGTTGTCCAGCAGGCTGCGCAGTTAGTGGCGGACCTAGGAGAAACAGAACGCCTGCGGAGTAGGCGCAACATTCGGACACTAGAAGAAGCTGAGGTCTTGCCGGTGACTAAAACCAAAATGTTGGCTACTCGAGCTCCTCAATCGGGACCCATAAGGGTTTCCCGAAAACGAATGTTTAATGATTTAATTCGGGCTGGGGTCCAATTTGCTAAGACTGACAGCCAGCCCAACCATGTCCTTCTCCAGCTTTGGAGGCAACTAAAGGACAACCAAAAATTTCAGACCTACCCTAAGAAACCAAGGGTAAGGGTTATAGAGAGAATGCCAACAATGACATGGAACTTAGAGGATTTCATTGTTCCTAAAAGGAAAAAAAGCCGCCTCAGGTGTCTCAGGCTACAATGCCTGAGCCACCGGAAGCAAAAGAATTGGACATAGCTCAATTCATGGCGTGACGAGGGATGTTAGTTCCCCCTAGGGCCTCCGGATGGGACCGGAGGCCCTATGTATAATTAACGGTTTATTGGTCCTGAAAAAAACATTCAAAGAGTTACGGCATTAGTAGACACTGGGGCGGAAACATGAATTGTTTACGGAGATCCAACTGAATTTGATGGAGACAGAGTGATGATTGGTGGTTTTGGGGGACAGACTATTCCTGTCACCCAAACATGGTTGAAACTGGGGGTTGGGCGTCTCCCACCCTGGGAGTATAAGATATCTACTGCCCCAGTCCAGGAGTACATCTTGGGCATAGATATTCTATGGGGTCTGGCTCTCCAGACAACTGTGGGAGAGTTCAGACTTTGACAGAGATATACCAGTATCCAGGCGGTGCAGGCAATTCTAAGAGGCCATGTGAAACATGGGCCTATTTGCCTGCCAAAACCGCGCCGGATTACTAATGTAAGACAGTACAGACTCCCGGGTGGGCAAGATGAAATATCGAGAATGGGGCAGGAATTAGAACAAGTGGGCATTACCAGACCTGCACACAGCCCATATAATTCCCCCATATGGCCAGTGCGGAAGTCGGATGGCACGTGGAGAATGACAGTAGATGACAGGGAATTGAATAAGGTCACGCCGCCTATTCATGCGGCCGTACCCAATATTGCCTCCCTAATGGATATGTTGAGTAGGGAGATAAAAACCTATCATTGTGTCCTAATTTAGCAAATGCGTTCTTCAGTATCCCAATTGCTGAGGAATCGCAAGATCAATTTGCGTTTACGTGGGGAGGCAGGCAGTGGACCTTTCAGGTCCTGCCACGGGGGTACGTGCATTCACCAATGCATTGTCACAATCTAGTGGCGCGTGACCTGGCTGATTGGAAAAAACCTGATGATGTTAACCTGTATCATTATATTGATGATCTCCTGCTGACATCCGACTCACTG
>QGNR01000408.1:41962-56387 GCA_003435085.1 Syrmaticus mikado
CCTATTTACAACAGAGGGGATGGGCTATAAATCCCCAAAAGGTGCAAGGTCTGGGCCTGTCTGTAAAATTCCTGGGGGTGGTTTGGTCAGGAAAGACCAAAGTACTACCCAGTGCTGTCGTAGATAAGGTTCAGGCATTCCCAGTCCCTACAACATCAAAGCAGCTGCAAGAGGTTCTAGGTATACTGGGTTACTGGCGTTCCTTTATACCTCACCTACCGCAGCTGCTAAGGCCACTATATAGACTCACAAAGAAGGGGCAGCTATGGGACTGGGGGAAAACAGAACAGGATGCTTTCCAACAGGCAAAACTGGCAGTTAAACAAGCCCAGGCATTGGGTATATTTGATCCTACCCTCCCAGCTGAGTTGGATGTTCACGTTACTCAAGATGGCTTTGGTTGGGGCCTGNAAGCAATTCACCTGTGCTGCAGGAAGGGGTGGAGCCTGGCTCCACCTCTCCTAGACCCATTTAAGAGCTGACTACCAGTGGGGAAGGATCTCTCTCTCTCTTTTCGGAAGATCCTCTTCACTGGAGTTTCCTGAGCGAATCCACGACATGGGTACGCCTTCTATTTATTCTCTTTGTCTCACTGTGCCTTATTTTCTTGCTTATTTCATTATTGTAACTTTTTAATATTATTAAATTATATAATATTCCTTTATATAATTTTCATTCATTATACTGGAGGATTGGCTGTCGTGCCTGGAGGCTGTGCTGCCATTCAGTGAGTCCTGGGCAGTAAGAAATGTGATGAGGTTTAACAAAAGCAAGTGTCGAGCCTTGCATCTGGGGTGGAATAATTGCATGCACCTGAGTTAGGGGATGAAGGGTAAACATGGGCTGGCTGTAAATGAAGCCAAGACAAAAGAATGTTGCAAGCAGGATGTGCTGTAGATAAGGGTTAACCATTGTATAGTAATGTGAGTAAAGGGAGGACAAGGTAAGGGTTAACTATTGTTTAGAAATGCAGGCCAGATAAGAAAAGAATATCTTGAAACTCTACTGTAAACTTGAAGAAAACATCATGCAAGAAACAGGTCGGAATTGGATTACTTCGGTTCAAGACAATGAGACTTCATCCTGTGACCATCATAAGGAGACCCTACTGCCCACGGCATATGTGCAAGAGGGAGGGACCATATGCTGATGGGTTCTTGGAAATGTAATGAATATGTATACGAATTCCAGGAAAAACACTTATGTATTAGTTCTGCCTATGTCTGTACCAAGCTTTTGTCTTACGGTGTGCAAGTTCGGAGGAGCTATCCCCCTTGCACCTAGCTTGGTGCCAAATGCTGAATAAAACATACCTGCTTTATAACCTAACTCTGGGTTATAGAGCTTGATTCCGTAAATCACACCAGTACAGGTTGGGGGTTGACCTGCTGGAGAGAAGCTCTGTGGAGAGGGACCTGGGTGTCCTGGTGGATGACAGGTTGGCCATGAGCCAGCAGTGTGCCCTTGTGGCCAAAAAGGCCAATGGCATTCTGGGGTGCATTAAAAAGAGAGTGGCCAGCAGGTTGAGGGAGGTGATCCTCCCCCTCTACTCTGCCCTGGTAAGGCCTCATCTGGAGTACTGTGTCCAGTTCTGGGCTCCCCAGTACAAAAAAGACAGGGATCTCTTGGAAAGAGTACAGCGGAGGGCCACAAAGATGGTGAAGGGCCTGGAGCATCTCCCCTATGAAGAAAGACTGAGTGAACTGGGTCTGTGTAGCCTTGAGAAAAGAAGACTGAGATAAATACTTAGCCCCCCACACCCTAGATATTTATCTGTCTCGCTCCAATTTATAGGAGGGAGATGAGGTTCTTTTAATATCTGTGTACCCGGTGTGAGATTAAGAAACAACGGTTCATATGTTAGTCCAACCAGTTTATTATAAATCCTAATTAGGGAGGCGGGGAAGGGAAGGAGGGCGATAGAAAAGATAGGGAAAAAAGCAAGAATGCCGTAAAGTGGGGATAGTCACCACCAGGATTCAGCGGCGGTCCCGTTGCACGATGTTTCGAAGGTCCGAGGCAGAAGCAGCAGGGGGGAGAGCAGCAGTGTGGCCGGCCTTGGGCAGCAAGCAGGTGGCAGGAAGAAGTCGCAGAGCCAGTCCAGGAGGGGAAGCAGCAGGACTCAAGTAGCAGGCCCAGGAGAGTCCATCAGTATGCAGGCATTCCGTAGTGAGGAATCTGATGGCAGACACCTGTCCTTATGGTTTTCGATTCCTCTTTTATTCTACTTCTTCTCCTGTTTACATGACATCCCTGGGCGCTTGAGCAGGAGTCATGCGAGTATTTCCTGAGATGGCCATCTTCCTTGAGATAAGTCCACACAAAAGAGCACTTCACAGCTATTAAGCTGCAGCTTATCTCTCTCTCTCTCTCTCTCTCTCTCTCTCTCTCTCTCTCTCGTTGCCCCTGGCCCTGTCCATCTGTGACCCTCAGACAAAAGATTTCACAATCCTTGCCCAGGACTTGTCCATCAAACTTCTCCAGACAAAGATCTCTCAACCCCTGACCAGGACTTGCCTGAACTTGTTTGTCTGTGTCCTTCGGACAAAGGATTTCATAACCCTTGCCCAGGACTTGCCTGAACTTGTTCGTCTGTGTCCTCAGCAAGCTTTGAGACAACGATGATGCAAAATAATAATCTCTTACAGGGGCAGAGTGGTGAGGCCAGACTGTTTTCAGCAGCGTGTGCAGACAGGACAAGGGGGAACAGCCAGAAACTGCAACATAGGAAGTTCCACACAAATGTGCGCAAGAACTTCTTTACGGTGAGGGTGATGGAGCACTGGAACAGGCTGCCCGGGGAGGTTGTGAAGTCTCCTTCTCTGGAGATATTCAAGACCCGCCTGGACACCTACTTGTGCGACCTGGTATAGGGAACCTGCTTTGGCAGGGGGGTTGGACTCAATGATCTCTGGAGGTCCCTTCCAACCCCTATGATTCTGTGATTCTGTGATTAGTTCCTCAGTCCCACAGGTGTTCAAGAGTGAAGTCCCATGACACCAGGGGTCCCCACTCTTCTAATCTCTTTCCTAAACCTCTCCATATTCCCTACCACTCCACATTCTCTGGTTTTGGGGAAAGCTTCCTCCACATAATGTAAATTACTGTTGCAGAGAATACATGCAGAGAGACTAATAGCACAGTACCTAAGCTGGTACCCTGAACATGCATAAGGAACTGGGAAGAGCACCTGGAAACCAGTCCAAATATCATATTGTCTGTTAAATTAGCCGGGATGTATAGGAACCAGGCAGGTATCCCCATCAGTGCCCTTAACTGACTGTAGATATGTGCAACTCCGACACAGAATATGAGGAGCTTAAAAACGATACAAAATGTTCCAAGGAACATAAGGGTCCTTAGTCCTCTATATAATGCTCTTAAGATGAAGTAAAAACCCATAGCTGCCTGCATTGTCCACCAATTTATTGTTGCTTCCCCACAATATGACATGATCCATCAGTGAGCAGTGCGTATGTCATGGTTTTACAATTTTTGGTTATCGGTATTCCACATCATAACATCATGTAGTGCACTGGGAGTTAAAGTGTCAATGCTCCAGTTCCGGGCACCTGTCCAGAAGAGAAGAACTACACACCCCAAGGGGCTTTGCAGTCAGAGAGGAGATATAACCCCTGGCAAGATCACCTGATGTGCTCTTCTTTGTCAGGCTCTCCTCCCTGCTGCTCAACTGGACTGCGCATCTCACCTTAGTGTTATGGTGAGGCCTATCCACCTTTCGGACATTCTCTCTCTCATTATATTTGATTTATTAGCTTCAATTCTAATTATATTGTACTATAGTGTGTTATCTTGCATTCCGATACTATATTTAGTAAATTAGTTTGTTTCTCCTCAAATTGTTGGCGCTGTTTTTAATTATTTTGGGGTCCCCTGTCTCCCTTTTCCAGAGGCGCAGATTTTGTGAAATCCCTCCGCCCCGCTAGTCACGGAACTGGGCCGAACTAGCCTGTAAACCGTTGACACCTTGCTAAGCCAGGTTCTTGCTGCCAATAACAGATGCTTTTCTACAGACTTAGACAATTAGTGCAGACAGTGGGTCTCCTTTTTTTTTTTTTTTATTAACATCGTTAGCTATCCTATCTCTGGAATGCAAGGTAGCAGGCTTGAACAGTAAAACCACAAATTAACGAAGAAGCAGTGGATTGGTGAACAGAGTTGTGGCCGATGAGATGACCAACCAGAGCCAGCCAAGCATCCTCCATCCTAACCCAAGCCCAAGAAAATAACATGATGACCTTCATCAGAAAGGCCACTGAGAGATACACGTGTAAAAGAGCTGAGAATCTGAGACTTGGGGTGAGGGGGGGATGTCAATCATTTTGGAGACTCATTGTAATAACCCAGCCTTTTCTTGGACATCTAATGCATAAGTCAGCAGCTTGCTTATTAAGTATGTGCCTTTCTTGCCCTCCAGGCTAGGTGGGTGTCACGGAGTTAACTAGATCAATCTATGTCCGTGACAGGGGGGCAGTAGTCCCCTGCCCCTCCCCCCCCCGGCCCCACAAAATGGGAAGGAAGGAAGGAAAAAAAACCAGCTGCAACGATCTATGGAGGAAAACTTATTTTACTAACTATGATATCAGAATGCACGATAACACAATATAATACAATCTAATTGAAATTGAGACTAATAAATCAAATAAGATAGGAGAGAGAGAGCTCCTGAGACCGAGTCAAACCTGAAAAGCTTGGAATGGCTAGGAAAGCACCCTCCAGCACCCACTGCCAGGCAGTAAGAGACCGCCCCACCTGGAAGGGACAGATCCCATGACTTCCGTCATGTATAGGGATAGGTACCTGGAATTGGAGCATTAACACTTTAACTCCCAGTGCACTACATGATGTTATGATGCGGAATACTGAAAACCAAAAAACGTAAAACCATGACAGTGGGAATATCCCCCCTGTATCTGGCGTGTGTGCAGCGCTAATTAAACATACCTGCTTTATAACTGTGGTTATAGAGTTTGATTTCCGCACGTCAATTTGGTGAGCCAGCCAGGAGACTCTTTGCTGGGCCGTGGGGCTGGTCAACACAGGGGACGCTTCTGGCATGCCCTGAGAGATTCTCGAAGAAGACTCCCCCAGGCTGACACATCCTGGTGGAGCAGAGAAAAAGCCCTGGCTGCGGACCAGGTATGTTGGGAATGGGGAACCTGTAAGTCATGAGGAGATGTCCTAGACGGGGTATGAAGGAGCGTATGCTCTCCCCATTAGGAACGTGAGCTCACGGGTAAGGTTGCTGGCTGGGGTGGGAAGGCTCCTTGGGGGAGCTCCCACAGGGGCCCATAGGTTTGAGGGAACCTACGGGAACTGATTGATCGATAATTTGGACTCTTGTGAGACCGGGAGGGCATTTGGAGTGAATGTCCAAATAATTTTTATTTTCTTTGTTCTTTTCTCTGGCCAGTCGTAGGAATTACAGTAGTAATTGTTGTAATCACTCGGTGTTTGTGCTGCAAAATGCTTCTTGCAGGATCCCACTCCTTGTATAACTAACCGCATTAGTTATTGTCACTGTCTTTGTAATTGTTAAATGTTTGTGTTGTAAAAATGTTCCTTGTGGAATTCCATTCCCTGTTTGAAATACTCTTCTCTTGCTGGGAGACATTGGTTAGGACTCTTGCTCAGGGAATTCAGTGTTCCTGTGCCCTGGGGAAGCAGGTGGACTTCATTACCCAGCAACACAATGAGAAGCCTCGTAAAAATCCCTGTTTTGCTGGGGGACATTGGTTATGGCTCTTGTCCGGGGAATTTGGTGTTCCCGCGCCCTGGGGAAGTAGGTGGACTCCATTATCCAGCAAAACACAAGGGATTTTCACCCAGTACCTAAGACCAGTCAGGATAAACAGATGTTATGAGACAAAAGGTGTCAAAAGAAATCCCTAAACAAACCACACTCGAGTGTGTATTATCACATGGGTGAGACATTGTTGGGGAGCCTGGGGGCACCCTGAGTAAGAAAAGCTTAATTAAGTATTGCAATCAATGGTGGTTAGTATATAAGTTAGAAGATGATGAGAAGTGGCCTCAGAATGGGACCCTAAACTATAATACCCTCTTACAGTTAANGATAACACAATATAATACAATCTAATTGAAATTGAGACTAATAAATCAAATAAGATAGGAGAGAGAGAGCTCCTGAGACCGAGTCAAACCTGAAAAGCTTGGAATGGCTAGGAAAGCACCCTCCAGCACCCACTGCCAGGCAGTAAGAGACCGCCCCACCTGGAAGGGACAGATCCCATGACTTCCGTCATGTATAGGGATAGGTACCTGGAATTGGAGCATTAACACTTTAACTCCCAGTGCACTACATGATGTTATGATGCGGAATACTGAAAACCAAAAAACGTAAAACCATGACAGTGGGAATATCCCCCCTGTATCTGGCGTGTGTGCAGCGCTAATTAAACATACCTGCTTTATAACTGTGGTTATAGAGTTTGATTTCCGCACGTCAATTTGGTGAGCCAGCCAGGAGACTCTTTGCTGGGCCGTGGGGCTGGTCAACACAGGGGACGCTTCTGGCATGCCCTGAGAGATTCTCGAAGAAGACTCCCCCAGGCTGACACATCCTGGTGGAGCAGAGAAAAAGCCCTGGCTGCGGACCAGGTATGTTGGGAATGGGGAACCTGTAAGTCATGAGGAGATGTCCTAGACGGGGTATGAAGGAGCGTATGCTCTCCCCATTAGGAACGTGAGCTCACGGGTAAGGTTGCTGGCTGGGGTGGGAAGGCTCCTTGGGGGAGCTCCCACAGGGGCCCATAGGTTTGAGGGAACCTACGGGAACTGATTGATCGATAATTTGGACTCTTGTGAGACCGGGAGGGCATTTGGAGTGAATGTCCAAATAATTTTTATTTTCTTTGTTCTTTTCTCTGGCCAGTCGTAGGAATTACAGTAGTAATTGTTGTAATCACTCGGTGTTTGTGCTGCAAAATGCTTCTTGCAGGATCCCACTCCTTGTATAACTAACCGCATTAGTTATTGTCACTGTCTTTGTAATTGTTAAATGTTTGTGTTGTAAAAATGTTCCTTGTGGAATTCCATTCCCTGTTTGAAATACTCTTCTCTTGCTGGGAGACATTGGTTAGGACTCTTGCTCAGGGAATTCAGTGTTCCTGTGCCCTGGGGAAGCAGGTGGACTTCATTACCCAGCAACACAATGAGAAGCCTCGTAAAAATCCCTGTTTTGCTGGGGGACATTGGTTATGGCTCTTGTCCGGGGAATTTGGTGTTCCCGCGCCCTGGGGAAGTAGGTGGACTCCATTATCCAGCAAAACACAAGGGATTTTCACCCAGTACCTAAGACCAGTCAGGATAAACAGATGTTATGAGACAAAAGGTGTCAAAAGAAATCCCTAAACAAACCACACTCGAGTGTGTATTATCACATGGGTGAGACATTGTTGGGGAGCCTGGGGGCACCCTGAGTAAGAAAAGCTTAATTAAGTATTGCAATCAATGGTGGTTAGTATATAAGTTAGAAGATGATGAGAAGTGGCCTCAGAATGGGACCCTAAACTATAATACCCTCTTACAGTTAATGTTATTCTTAAGAAGGGAAACTAAATGGAAAGAGGATGCATACGAAGATGTTTTTCGCTCTATGCAATCATCCCAAATGGCAACAGGACTGTGGTATGAGGGCACCCCAAGATCCGATGGTTTTAGCACTAGAGAAGGAAAAGAAAAGTGGAAGAAACCAAGAACATAAATGAGGTAACACAAGCAGCTTTTACAATTGAGTGCTCTCATCATGAGACTAAGTACTGGGTGTTTGTGGAACCTGAAGAACTGTAGCATTTGATTTGTGGGTTTTGAAGGGAATGGCACAGACTCTTATGATGGTATAAGAAAGCGTAATCATTAACAGAAGCATAATTGAGGGTATTTGGAAGTGTAACTGAGAGTAAGAAAGATTATTATTTTACATCATTGTCTCAAAGCTTGCTGGGGACACAGATGAAGAAGTCCAGGCAAGTCCTGGGCAGGGGTTGAGAAATCCTTTGTCTGAGGGACACAGATGGACAAGGCCAGGGGCAACGAGAGAGAGAGAGATAAGCTGCAGCTTAATGGCCGTGAAATGGTCTTTTGTGTGGGCTTATCTCAAGGAAGATGGCCATCTCAGGGGGTACTCACATGACTCTTGCTCAAGCGCCCAGGGATATCACGTAGGCAGGAGAAGAAGTAGGATAAAAGAGGAATCGAAAACAATGAGGATAGGTGTCTGCCATCAGATTCCTCACTACGGAATTCCTGCTTGCTGACGGACTCTCCTGGGTCCGCTACCTGAGTCCTGCTGCTTCCTCCCGGATTGGCTCTGCGACTTCTTCCTGCCACCTGCTTGCTGCCCAAGGCCGGCCATGCTGCTGCTCTCCCCTCCTGATGGTTCTGCCTGGGACCTTGGAAACGAGGAGCAACGGGACCACAGGTGGATCCTGGTGGTGACTATCCCCGCTTTATGCGATTCTTGCTTCTTTCCTATCTTTTCTATCGCCCTCCTTCCCTTCCCTGTCTCCCTGATTAGGATTTATAATAAACTGGTTGGACTAACATATGAACCGTTGTTTCTTAATCTCACGCCGGGTATACAGATATTAAAAGAACCTCACCTCCCTCCTATAAATTGGAGCGAGACAGGGTACGAATAGTGAAATAGTGTACAAAGGCAAAAGGGTTAAAGATGTCATGGTTTTGTGATTTTTGGTTTTTGGTATTCCACATCATAACATCATGTGGGGCACTGGGAGTTTAACTGTTAATGCTCAAGTTCTGGGTATCTGCCTGGAAGAGAAGAACTACATTCCCCAGGGGACTTTGCGGTCACAGAGAGTCTCGAGATATAACTCCTGGCAAGGTCACCTGATGCGCTCTTTTTCGCCTGCTCTTCGTCGGCTCTTCTCCCGTCTCCCTGCTGCTCAACTGGACTGCGCATCTCACCTCAGCGTTGTGGTGAGGCCTATCCACCTTTCAGACATTCTCTCTCTCATTATATTTGATTTATTAGTTTCAATTTTAATTATATTGTATTATAGTGTGATATCTTGCATTCTGATACTATATTTAGTAAATTAGTTTGTTTCTCCTCAGATCCTTGCCGTTGTTTTTAATTATTTTGGGGTCCCCTGTTCCCTTTTTTCCGGAGGCACGGATTTTGCGAAATCCCTCTGCCCCGCTAGTCACGGAACCGGGCCGAGCCAGCCCGTAAACTGTTGACAAAAGAGAAAGTGAGTTTATCTGCGCTGGCATGAGAGCAACTCTGCCGCACTGATCCCCGCAAGCAGAACTCTCGGAGTAAGAGAGAGAGCCGGGGCCGGAGACTGCTGCTGTAAACAGCATTACTTGCGAAGGGGGGGTGAAGGGGATGGGACACGGGAAGTGAGAACAGCCTTCATCAGCAGAGATCTAGGAAATCTGAAAACCCAGAGTTAGCACTGAAAGCCTCTGAAGAGGAGGAGGTGAAACTGAAATATAATGTTAGTAGTTCATGTAATTATGAGAGTTTGGAAGGTGAAAAAGGTTTGGGAAAGACACAGGCTGAGGAAGGCAAAGATGAGTAAGGTGTAACAGGGCTGTCAGGACCAAAGAGAGGTGAGCGATATGGAAAAGCTGATTGAGGGACAGAGATAGTAAGGGAATTGGGAAGAACAACAGCAGATGCTACTGTTGTGGTGCTAGAGTAGGGCCATAGGACCCAGAGATCTCCTCAGGAAGAGGTAGGGGGGGCCCTGAAAGATCCCAGGGAGGATTCCGCCCCCACAAACTGCAGGGAAAGGAGACACTAGTGGAGAAATCCTACGAAGCTGAGTGAGAGGGAACCGTCTCTGATTGCAAAAGCTGAATGATGGGAACCTGGGATGTTTACCCTAGCAGATCCACTGATTAACTTGCAGCTAGGGATGCAGGATAAAGAGGTTTATATTCTGGTGGAAAAGGGTGCCTCTTAGTATCTGTAGATGACTTTTGTAACAGTAGTAGGACCTGCTGGCCAACAAGAAAAAGCTTGCCTATTGGGATCAATTAAATATAGGCTGAGAAAACAAGTAGGAATACATAAATTCTTGTACATGCCAGGTTCTCCAAAACTGTTACTCAGGCAAGACTTTTAGAACAAATGGATGCAGAGATTAAATTCAATAAAACTGGAGCTAAGGGTCAAACAACATCAACTGGTTAAAAATTGTAAGTCTGGCTTTAACACAAACTGGGAAAAACAATGTTGTACCCCCAGAAGTTACAGAAATCTTAAATCAGGTGCACTTAGGATTGTGGGTATCAGGGATACCTCACAGAGCCAAAAATGCATCTCCAAATAGAAGTCAACTTAAAAGCAGGAGCTAGCCCAGTGAGGGTAAAGCAGTGCCCTTTGAGGATATGTGATTGTAGGAGGATAAAATAAATAATATATAACTTTATGGAGTTTGAATTACTAATTGAATGTGAATCCAAATACAATACCCCAATCTTGCTGATGAATAAATCGGATGGCAAGTTGTGGGAATACAAGAAAAACTGTTCAGAGCAGAAGCTGTGGAGCAAGATAAACAGCATGAGAACCAAGGACACCTCTAGAAGAAGAAAGAACATCTCACGGCTCTGATTGGATAAGCGCCTGTGTGAACGGTTGAAGAGTGTTTTGTAGAATGCTCTGTNGCAACAATCTATGGAGGAAAACTTATTTTACTAACTATGATATCGGAATGCAAGATAACACAATATAATACAATCTAATTGAAATTGAGACTAATAAATCAAATAAGATAGGAGAGAGAGAGCTCCTGAGACCGAGTCAAACCTGAAAAGATTGGAACGGCTAGGAAAACACCCTCCAGCACCCACTGCCAGGCAGTAAGAGACCGCCCCACCCGGAAGGGTCAGATCCCATGACTTCCGTCATGTATAGGGATAGGTACATAGAATTGGAGCATTAACACTTTAATTCCAGTACATGATGTTTTGATGTGGAATACGAAAAATAAAAAAAGCATAAAACCATGACAGAGGGCAAGTAGTAGAATTCTTGAATGCATGCACTCAGTGGTGAAAAATCCATACACTTTATTAACCAAGTTAAGGAATGAGTAAGTGGAGTTTACCTTCTGGATTTGAAGGATGCCTTTTCTGCCTGGCTTTGCCAAAGGAAGCCTAAGGTTATTTGCCTTTGAATAGGAAAACCCTAATATGGGGAGAAAACACTCAGTTAACCTGGACAGTGTTACTGAGGGTTGTGAGAACAGCTCAATGATTTTTCAGAGCTGGTCAACTCGTGAGCCTGAGACTTGGATTCCTCCATCCCAGGGTGGAACTTTACTGCAATACGTGTATGCCACAGCAACAAAAGAGGACTGTGTGCAATGGACTGTGAGTTTGCTGAATTTCTTGGTTTAAATGATTATCAAGTTTCTCAACAGAAAGCACAAATAACTCAACGGCAAGTGATATATCTGGGATATGAGATTACAGCTGGACTTCAAACCTTAAGGACTGTCAGGAAAGAAGTCATCTGCCAAACCCCTGAGCCACAAACTGTCAATGAACTCCATATGTTTCCAGGAATGTCAGGATGGTGCCGACTGTGGATACACAGCTACCAGACACGACTTAACCCTTCTGGCTGTTCTCGCATGAAAAACAAGGAATAGACCTGGGAGTCCTTGCCCAGAACCTTGAACCCTATCAAAGTGCAGTGGCATACTTCTCCAAACAGCTTGATGAAGCGAGTAAGGGATGGCCAGGGTGCTTGAAGGTGGTGGCTGCAATATTACTCAGTATTCAAGAAGCCAGAAAATTTACACTAGGCCAAAGAATAAGAGTTTTAATATCTCATACTGTGTCTACAGAATTGGAGGTAAAGGGGGGCATTGTCTCTCACCCCAAAGGTTCCTGAAATCCCGTGCCATCCTGGTAGAGCAGGATGATGTAGAAATAATTGTAAATAATATTGTCAAACCAGCATCTTTCCTTAGTGAAACTCCTGGAGAACCAGTATTTCATGACTGCTTTGAAACAACTGGAGCTGCATATTCCAGCCAGTCAGACATGAAGGACAAACCCTTAGAAGATGCAGAAGACACCTGATTTACAGATGGTAGCAGTTTTGTGAGACAAGGAAACCGTAAGGCAGGATATGCAGTAACTGCTACTGATAAGGTAATCAACCATTACCTGTGAGGACTTTCCCTCAGAAAGCTGAAATAACTGCCTTGACAAGAGCCTTAAATATATAGACAGATGCTAATTATGTATTTGGGGTGGTACACGCTCATAATACCATCTAGAAAGAGCAAGGATTGTTCACACTCAAGGAAAACAAATTCAGCATGATGTAAATCTACCAAAGAACGTGGCTGTTATACACTGTAAAGGACATCAGAAAGGTAACACTGTAGAGGAAACTGGAAATAAGATGGTGGATCAGGTGGCAGAACAGGCAGTTGAAGAAGGCTTTAATTCCAGACCGTAAACTTAAAATCTTTGAAAAGATCTTGTAAAATATTCTACAGAGAATAGGAATCTAATTAATGATTTAGAAGGGTAGAGAGCAAGCTGACAGATGGGTGCATGCCCAGTTGTACACATTGTTATGCCCTTTAGTATTTTATGGAAATTTGTTCTAAGGGAAGATAAGAAAATATATTGGGCAAACAGACACTACAAAGTACGATCCTAGTACCAGGAACAGGGTACATGTTGGCCCATTGGGAAAGGGAACCTTCTAGGGCAACAATGGCAAACTGATTTCTCAGAACTCCCAAGAAAAGGGGGGTATCGCTGTATGTTGGTACTGATACCTTTTTACAGTGGCCAGAGGCATTCCCTTGTAGAACTAATATGGCACGTGAGGTAACTAAATTATTGTTACAGATGGTTATTCCAAGATGCTGGGGAACTACTTGGTCTGTCAAGGAAAGTGCACTGTCAAAAGTTAAACTCGTAAAGGAAAGATGAGTCGGTTACTAATTTGCTATGCCTCAATGTACATGGGAGGTGTTTTAGCCTAGAAAGAGAACTCCTTTCACAATGTAATTAGTAACTTTTCTAAAACTTTAAACTTCTCGGATTGCTGGGTCTGCAAACAACTACAAAAGGCAAGGACGGAAGTACCGTGTTTTGGGGTCCCGTCACTAAATTGACCTGCTCAGTACAAATATAAAAGCGGTCAGAGGGAGTCCATTTGCTTAGGAGCAGGTGAGGAAGCTGCTGTTAACAGCACTATTATTTTAGGACCAAAATTCAACCTCATATTTTGGGCACATAATGGGATGACCCAACTTATAAGTAGATGGATGAATGACTCCACATACTCTCACTTATCCTCTGAAGTACCTTGGATCAATCTTACATTTCCAACTTTAACAATGGCCACCATTAAGGAAGAACTTCCAGTGGCTGTGTGGGGATGAGAGCGAGCTCAAAAATCGGTACCAAGAAATTGGAAAGGACATCGTATAGGAGGATTTTTAGCACCTCCTACAAGCATCCATCTGAATGAGCTGCCATCAGGTAAAGTGAGAACTATGTGGGGCCAATATTAAAATAAAAAGGAGAGTAAGAAGCCCCAATATATTAACTAAAGACTCCTCGGGACTTTATTATTTCCCCAATGCAATCATCCCCATCTGGGGAATCACAGATCTCCAGAATGTGATATTAAATATCACAAAATTTTTTGGGAATTTGGGACACACTGACAGGCTGGTTGCCTGATATATAATGGCTAAAACATCTCCTCATTGCAGGAATAGTTGTAGTAGTAGTGATCCTAGTAGTCATGTTTTAATATATTGTGTAGTGAAATGCTTTGTATGGGACTGGGAAAAACAATGTAGAGTCCTATGAACAGTGGAAACAGCATCACCTCTGTCAGTCTGTAGAAAAGGGGAAGTATTTCCAGACGAATCCTAATGAGAATGGGATAATCTAGCAAGGAAGAGTAACCTTGCTAGATAGAAGAAAAGGAGGAAAATGAATTAAGGAAAGTAAATTAGGCTATAATTTATGTGCCTTCATGAGGTGTTGAATCAGCAGCTGCAGATTTGACCTTGCTAAGTTAGGTTCTCGCTGCCGATAACAGATAGCAGGCTCTAACAGTAAAACCACAAATTAACGAAGAAGCAGTGGATTGGTGAACGGAGTTGTGGCCAATGATGACCAACCAGAGCTAGCCAAGCATCCTCCATCCTAACTCAAGCCCAAGAAAATAACACGATGACCTTCATTGTCTTGAGGGAGATCACGCAGCAAGTGCGGGACAACCGGGGGATCAGGCCTAGTCAGCATGGGTTCACGAAGGGTAGGTCCTGCTTGACCAACCTGATCTCCTTCTATGATCTAGTGACCCGCCTGGTGGATGAGGGAAAGGCTGTTGATGTAGTCTACCTAGACTTCAGCA
>QGNR01000410.1:18972-36561 GCA_003435085.1 Syrmaticus mikado
TAGATGGGGCCCTGGGCAGCCTGGTCTAGCATTAGGTGGGATGGTTGGTGGCCCTGCATGTGGCAGGGGGGTTGGAGATTCATGATCCTTGAGGTCCCTTCCAACCCTGGCAATTCTGTGATTCTGTGATTCTGTGGTCTGATCGTCAAGTACTAGAAGATAAACCTTCCTCCACATACTTCAGAAGTCTTCTGCACTGTGTGCTAGAATGGCTGTCCTTTAACCTCCAGGAGAGTTCTTTATAAAACTCATTTACAGCTTTGAAGCTGAAGTCCACAGCACTCCAGGCTGTGTTGTTTAGTTATCTACATACCTCTGGAAGTAAAATCTGAAATCAAATACAAGTTAGCAGTTGTCAGTGCTGGGATAGACTTACTTCTGCACGTTTTCTTTGTATTCCATTAATGAGGACATCCTGATGAGTTTTTCTGACAGATCTTAATGTCTGAGTGCTTGATTTAAAGAACTATTAGGCAGCTAACTGCACTCAGGAGGTGAAGAAATAGCATGACGGTGTAACTTATGAGGAAGGTGGTGGACAGAACAGCTTGCTTCCTTTGAAGAAATGATTCCAAAGTGATTTATGTGACACCAGTCAACCAAATATCATTGAAAAATTTACAGAAATCTTATGAGAACTTAATGTTGAGATTGAGCTGGCCCTTGAGTTCACCTAGGACCAAGAATGCCTATACAAGCAGGGATTTCAGGTTGTAATACATCAGCAGCCATGTTCTCCATTGTAATGGACAAGAGTTCACACAGAATACTGAATATACATAAGGTAACGAAAATATCATACTGAAAATGCCATTGGGACTGAGATTGGAATGGTCAACCACATACTAGGGATGTCACAGTGCACAAAAAGGCAAAAGACAAAAGAAAGGTATGCTTTTTTGGAAGAGTGCATCAAAACTGACCCTCACTGAATGTGACAGGCTAGGTTAATTAGTTGCATGAAATCTGGTATAAGCTCTGAGTGAGTCTGCAATCTGATTATTTTCAGGGAGTGATTTATCTTTCTTTCAAACATATGTGCAGGGTTGTCTAAACAGCCTTTCTTCCTTCTTCCTTTCCCCATCTCAGAGCAAGGACAGAGTTGGTGTGCTAATTCAAGTGTCCATCAAATTTTGCAGAAAGCAGAAGTTTAATTTTTTTTCCCTTGCATACCCCATGATAACTTTGTGGAAGTATGTTAGACTGCAAGAAGTTCCCCCAGCGTTAATTGGAAATCTGGGCAGGAATTGTTTTTTTCTAAGGCTAAACTTGACTGAGTGCTTGGGAAGATGAGTTAGTGTAATTCAAGAAACACTCGAAGGGCTTAGGATGGATTTCCCTTCTGTTATACTTCCCTGTGCCTGTTTCAGATCAGCTGAACAATAGTTCCATGCATGTAGCTGTAGGTATGAAACTGAAATGGCTTCTGTTCACTTTTATTTCCCCTAATAATCATCTCATTTGAATGGATTGGTTGAATAACCAAACAATTCTGATGTTCCTTTTACAATTCAATCTTCAGTTTTCTTCATACCCATTCTTTTTAGATCATTCAGAAGGAAGAATTAAGGAACTATTTTCTTCACCTGGAGAGACTTACCATGGTGCTTTGTTTTTGTTTGTTTGTTTGTTTGTTTTTGTTTTGCTTTTTTGTTGTTGTTGTTGTTGTTTTGGGTTTGTTTTTTTTTTTGATGGTTTATACATGACTTGAAATTCACACCCAATCTCAAGAATACTCTCAATCAAAGTTAGAAACTGTTCATATTCTCTTAGTTGAGAACAAATAAGATAAAAGCTATTTCACTTCAAACTGATTTTTTTTTCCATTTTGCGACACTGAAATTTTGCCCCATTTGTTTTTTTTCCCCATGTTTTCCTTTTTTTTCTTGAATCCTATTTTCCTTATTTTATGACATCCTAAGATGATGTTACATCTCCTCCCCTCTGCCTGACCACTTAAAATGCAAAACAAACAAACAAAAAAACCTCTGCAGTTAAAAAAAAAAGAAAACAGACAAGCAAAAAAAACCACTTAGATTCTACAAGAAACTTTATTCAAAATCTAATTTTACAGTGGCTCCAAAGGAACAGGGGTTAATACAGGGTGGATAACAGGTGTGTCTGCCTCTTCTCCTTTGGATAAAAATGGGAAAAACATTTCTGTAGGTTCCTTTCCAAGACTTATAGAGATTTTTAACATGCTGGTCATCTGATGAGCTTTGTAAAAGTTTATTCGTGCTTCCTCCAAGTCCAGAAGCACACCAATCACTGAGTCATTCATCTCTTTCTTATCAAGACGGATGTTTTCCTTGATAGAGAAAATCTCTCCCTTGGATCTGTGCAGAGCCCAGTAGTCCTCCCCAGCAAGTTTCCCTTGCTCCTCTTGTTTCCCTTTCTGCCTCATGACTCCCAGCATCCAGTCCTGCTGCTGGCCCACATCCACTTCCCAGTAGTGTTTCCCAGATGCAAACCCTTCCTTTGCCACGAGGACAGCGACTGTGGAGGGGCTGCTCATGCCAGCAGGTTCACATGCGTTGTCCTCAACATCTGGAGCCCCTGGTACTTGGAGCTCGAGGAGTTGGCATTCAGGATTCACAGTAATGGGAACTGGAGGGGAAAATGAGAACGATGCAGTGATAACAGTGCTTCAGGGACCTCTATCTTCAGGGTGAGATGGGTTGAAGCATTTGAGGATCTGAGCAGTCCTGGCATGATTTGACAAGGAATTGAAACATCTCCCCCTAACAGGGCAGGAATCAATCACGTATGAACTAACAGGGCCTTGAAGTTGTCATAGCCATAGTACTCTCTCTTGTGGGGAATTCCAGGTGATTCCTGCCCTCTCCATACACTTTAAATAATACAATAGCCACATCCAAGCCTCATTCCCTTCTAACCAAGCCAGGTGAAGGCTTACTCCTATGACTCCAGCTCAGCTGTTCAATTTCTAAGATCACAGCATTGTCATTTCATGGTAACTTGGTCAGAGATTTTTTGCACACTCCTTCCTTTCAGTTTTACCTGCATGGCTCCGCGCTTCCCAGAAATCTGCAGAAGAAAAAGAGATTATAGGGTTTTATTATTCCATTAGGCAGTTGCAGACTTCTGAAACTAACATACCAATACCCGCATACAATTCTTGTCACCTCTGATTGTCTATCACTTTTGGCTTTGTTCCTCTTAACTCCACAATTCTTCTCCTTGTTATCATTTTTAATAACTTACCCAGCTCAGCTTTCAGCTTACCTGCAAGGAAAAGATATTTCAGTCAATAACCCTTGCTTCTTTTTATATTTTCATTACAGTTTTACAAAGCAGAACAACCCTAGGGCATGAAATAGGAGAGAATTCTGGAAGCTGTAGTGAGGAACATTTTTATTCATGCTATTTAAATACCACCATCAGTGCTTCAAAGGGAGGGACAGAAAGCTTGTCCTCCAGACTCCATCAGCTCTGCATTTACACAGGGTTACTTCAGATATGTCTTGAAAAACCCTTTAGTAAAGCAAATGAGGGACATCTGAAGGACAATTTAGATGGGATTTTTCAAGGAAAATTAGTTTTATCTCTGGGCTTCTTTTTGCTCTCAGAAAGATATGTTCTTGTACTCTAAATCTGATCTGGATGTGTCTGTGTGTCTTAACTGCTCTCATGATAAGGATGCCTGACTTTCTGAAAAGATAAGACAGGTCTGGGTCATGCTTAGAAGGGTTCTTCTACTTTGTGCTGAGTGGCCAGGTTATTTCTGTGGGCATTCTGGAAGCAGTTGAATCCAAAACAAGCTCCCTAATAGGCTCTGGATTTTCACACAATCCTGAAATATATTCTTCAGAAGAGAGAAGGCCAAAAGTATATCAGAATAAATCTGATTCTGCCTAAAAGCCTAATGGTGGGAGCCTTTCATAAGAAGAGATTTGGGCAAGATTTCTTTTCTGCTACTTCACCAGAAGAGTTTGGAACTGACCTTTTTTGCTCTCCAGGAAATGTGTTAGCGCCACAGTGATGAAGAGTGCTCCACCTACTTGTTTTCATGAGCTTTCTGGAGTACATTCAAGTCGGAGGACTGTTCTAGGTGACTGGGAGAAATTCTTGCCTATCTTGCAGCACTCCCTGCTACCAAAACCTTGGCATGTCATGCCAGTGCACTTTCTAACTGTAATGTGACCAATTTGACTGAAGCAGCTCTAAATATTTTTCATGGCAAATGGTTCAGAGACTGAATAAAAGACTTACTGTCCCCTCAGCCTCTGAATACAGGTGCAAAAAGATGAAATAAAGTGAAAAACAAGTGCATGAGATATGAAGATAAGTTTATATATAATACATATTTTATGAGGGTTGCTCTGAAGGTAATGTCTACAGTTTTATTCTGTTGGCTGACCATATCAGAGGCATGTGTTGGTTAGATGGCAATAGAAGTAGAACATTCTTGCCAGTAGTTCATTACATTTTGTTGCCATGTGACAGATGGCAGCAGAGGGGCACTCTGACAAATAGGCATCTGACATGGAAATGCATGTGAAGCAAAAGTATGTGATTGAATTCCTCCATGAAAAAATAATTGCACCCTATTGACATTCAGTGATGCTCCCTGAATGTTTATGGAGAACAATCAGTGTATGTGAGCACAGTGAGGTGGTGGGTGGTGCGTTTCAACAGTAGTAACAATGAGAGAGGGTCACCTCTATTAGTGCAGTTCTCCTCTAGGATAAAATCCTTTAGAAATCAATGGAATCTAAATCTTTATTGTGAAGTTAGGTCTGGAAAACTTGTGGCCAAGAAAAGGTAATCTAGGCTAGTCATACAGTAAAGCAGCAGGACAGCAACCCTGGTGAGATTTTTTTTTAAGAAAAAAAACAGAACCTCGTAGGTGGATGTCTCACCGTATTTGTTCAATTTCACAATCCGGGATGGCATTGACAAACTCACCTAGAATTGTATTATTGTTTCTAAGCTTGATGGGATTGTAAGATATATATAAAATGTCTTTTCTTACCAAAGCGGCCTCTGAGTTTGGATTTTTCTGAAAAGTAAGAACATAAAAAAGTGATACAGGAACTCGAGGAAAAAAAAAGAAAAAAAAAAGAAAAAAAACAACAAGAAGCATTTGTGAAAATAACATAATAGTTACATGCCTATTCTTTCCTTCTGATAACAGACAGATCATATACTCCAATTGAAGGTAGAGAGGTAAATATTGTCAATTTTCTACCATCTAATAATCTCTACTAACATGTCCAAGAAGTCATTTAAACTAAAACCAAACTAATTAAATAAAGCAATTTATTCCATTGTGTCTAAACTGCATCCATCATCAATTATTTAAGAAAATGAGATTTACCTCTTCGATTTGTGGCTTTCTCTTGTTCTAATCAGTTCAGAAGATAGAATGAAAGAAAAAAAAACACACATAAATGAGGTAGTTATTGGATATAAACTTACGAAGTGGACTATTACACTTTTTATGTATAGCCTTTCCATAAAGCTTCACTGTTAAACCTGTGTAAATATTTTGAAAAAACACTTTATGTTATACTGCTTTACAACTAGGCACTCATGCACACACACAAAATCTATAATGCTTAGCCTTTCCTTATTGTCTTTGGATATTTTCACATGAAAATAATCCAATTCATTTAAATCCTTTGTTCAAATTAAAGAGCGCTACTAAGGCTAGTAATCACATCAAAACCAATTGACAAACAAAAAAAAAATAAATCAGAAAATCCTCCAAATGATCACATCTTCAGTGCAAAGGCATAATATTTAATGAGCAACAAAAGCATCTTACCTAACATCAACTTCAGTTGTTCATTTTCTAGAAAAGACAATACAGAGGCACCAATGTATCCTGTGACAGAATGGTTCAAAAACACAAACATGCAAACAGCAAAATCACATAGCGTGGTGTCCTTGTGTGTCCTTAGAGCTTGGCTACTTTCACTGTATGTCAACTGCTTTAAGCAGGTGTAAATCCAGAGGAAACCAAATAATTCACCCATGAATGGATCACAATATTTTAACTGTATTAGATGTAGGTAACTGATAAAACTTGAGCAAGGTGGAAAGACAACTTATTTGTACTGCTGGTACATGGAACTCCTCCCTACAAGGACAGACTGAGAGAGCTGGAGCTGTGCAGTCTGGAGAAGAGAAGGCTCCAAGGAGAGCTGAGAGTGACATGTCAGTATCTAAAGGGGGCTATAAAAAAGAACTGGACAGATTCTTTAGCAGGGTCTGCTGTGACAGAACAAGGAAAAATCATTTCTAACCTGAAGAGAAGAGAGATATTTAGACTGGATATAGGGAAGAAGTTTTTAATAGTAAATTTGTTGAGGCACTGGAACAACTTAACATCATCACAAGTGCAAAGGGATTTTACCTTCTTCCATCTTTTTCTTCGATCTTACTAAAAAACAGAGAAAAGTAGATCATCATGTTAGCTACTCTTGTAAACGCCACTTATTCTGCCATAGTGAATTTTATGTGTAAATAGAAATAAGTTGGATTAAAAGTTAAATTTAATTTAACTTAGTATATTTTCTAAGGCTCCTTGTTAGCCCTACTTTTGCAGACCAAGAGGTATATAATTTCTAATTGAGTTACACACAGACTCAAAAGGGAAGATGTATGAAAAGCTGCTGAAATAACTTGGTTTGTTTAGACTGGAGAAGAGGAGCCTGAGGGAAGACCTCATCGCTGCCTAGTTATTAAAGAATTTGAGGAATATTTCTGACGCCTTAATTAACTCTTGCATGATTAGACAGGAAGTTTAACTAGGAATGATAGAAAATGTTAGTCAAATGTCAGTCCGCATACAGTAATGGCTAGGGCTTAATGAAAGCAGGAGCAGACTGTTTATAAAATACAGATGAAAAAAAACTCGTGCAAGATGTTGTTACACTGTGTGGTACAAAACTAAAGTGAAAAACTAAGACATTTATCTATAATTAGAATATTTCCTTTATTTAAGTATAAATAACCCATAGACTCTACGAAGTGTCATATTCTTCATCTTCATGATCTCTTACCTGAATTAATTGCTTTCTTGTGGTTACCTGGTTAAAAAAAACAAAACAAATAAAAAAGAACAAAATGACTTCTGAAGAGTAATACCGAGAGCGATAATTTCTCTGATTTATCTCTAGTGTCATGGGTAATTCTCTGGAATTATGTCCCTAATGAATACAGAGAGGGTCTTAGACATGTAGTTTAGCTCATAGAGTTACTCTTGTCAGACCTAATGTTGTCTGAGGTAAGGACATGCAATGTGTCTTACTACTTGTTCAGCCTATGTACTTCCCCACTCTTTTATTGTTGTTCTATTTCCTGAATTCAGTCATGAAATAATCACTGGTCATTTTGATTGTAAGCTTTTGTTACAATCATGAATTTCAATATGATACTTCTATACATTAATTGAAAAAAATATATGAATAAATACTTACTTTTTAGCTTAAAAAATACAGCACAGATTAGGACTGCGATAGCACATAAAATTACCAGGTAGGCAACCAGCCATTTTGAAATGGAGGGGAAGAAAATATCTGCAAAAATGAACAAAAGGTGTTTATTATATTAATGAGTTAAATAGAAAGACAATTTTAACTCAGGATGTAGTCAAGGAGACGGTGAGTTTATATTTTTCTTTAATTTTTCTAATAATATTGCTGAAGAAAAGATCTAGTATGCAGGCAGCAGTAATTCAGGGAGAGTCTTTCTGTGGGTACCAAATTTGTAAGGTCAAAACAGACATTTGAGGTATGGAGAAAGCTTTGTGTAGTTCATAAATCTGAAGGAAAGCAGCAGTATTCTCTCCTTTTTTCCCCACAATTGTGTTGCATTTCATACTAAACTGACCACAAAGCGGGTGATTCAAAGAAGGAAGAAGTCATCAATGCTGAGCAAGAGAGAAACATTCACTCCTAATGTATTTGACAAAAGGAATATCTGATTCATGCTGCAGAATACGGTGCATAAACCTAGAATAGCAATAGGATTTCAGACATTTCCTACTTTCTTTCTTTCTTTCTTTCTTTCTTTCTTTCTTTCTTTCTTTCTTTCTTTCTTTCTTTCTTTCTTTCTTTCTTTCCTTCTTTCTTTCCTTCCTTCTTTCTTTTTCTTTCTTTCTTTCTTTCTTTCTTTCTTTCTTTCTTTCTTTCTTTCTTTCTTTCTTTCTTTCTTTCTTTCTTTCTTTCTTTCTTTCTTTCTTTCTTTCTTTCTTTCTTTCTTTCTTGTCTCTTCCAAAGTCTCTCCACATTCAATTTTCTGGGATTTCTTCATGCCATCCTGAAAGGGAGTTTACTTGCACACTTCTTCAAGAGCACTAGTTCCCATTCCAGACTGCACATTGACTTTGTGGTAATGAATTTCATTTTGGGTTCCAGCCTTGTGAGTCTTGCTTGAATCTACCTAATGCCTGTCTATTTACCCAACAAACAGAGATGTGTGAAATGCTACAAAGCACAGGAAAACATAACATGGTCCACCCTACAATGATTTAAAAGTAAGGTATGTATTAATAAGAGTGAAGGTAAAAAACTGAAATAAAAATATTTTCGAGATATTGAAACTATCACATTAACTCTTCTGAACTCTTCCTTCCTTTTTTGTTTTTGTTTTTGTTTTCAGCTATGCTTTGTGAAGCCCATCTGTGCAAATCTTATCAAATGTTTTGGTAATGGTCTAGATAATAAAATCCTGTAGAATGTTCAGCCGTAACTAAGGAAATACGTCATTTTCAAATGTACATACAGTTGGATTTTTAATTCATTTTAATTCAGCTCCATCCACTGACATCTCTAAATGTGAACTAGGAAACACAAAGTTTTGTTACTATCTGACTCTTTTTGAAGGAGAAAATGATTCATTGGATACCACCAGAGACTGTGTAATAAACTAGAAATAAAGGTTGAAAAAGATTGCAGCTCCCATGACCTTTTGTCCAACAGTGGTTCTGGGACTATATCTTTGGGCCAGCTCATGACATAAAAATGGGACCCACACTATTTTTCCTATCTTTTTAATCTTACAAGCAGATGACTCTGCTCACTCACCTGAAATCAGGACTCGGGACTCACTCACTGTCTTTAGCAGATTGTTAACTATCCTGCAGGAGACTTCCATGTCAGATCCTGGTATTAGGTTCATGGAACTTAGAACACTGTATAGGCCTGAAGGCATCATCATCACTTTTGTGGTTGATAGTTCCTTCCTGATCTGTCCTTGGCCATCCAACCAAATCACTTCAGGTTTAGGAAACCACCCATCTGAATGGCAGGTGAGGCCAATGCCCTGTTTCTTGGGACTCCTCAGGAAAATGGAAGGCACACCACCTTTAGCTAAGGAGAAAACATTATAAGTTTATATTCTTATAATGTTGCCAGTGGAATCTCCCAGTATTTGGTGAAAATTATAAAAACCTCATAAAATGAAGAAAATTGGTCAATTACAGGAAGCCTGTGAACAACTAGTGCAATCTGTCCATGAAAACAGAACATATTAGAGTCTCGGGTTAGGTATTTCAAGTAAAATTCATACTGACATAGTGAAAAAATAAAAATAACATCATATTGTTTATATTTGCAGATTTAGATGACTAAATTACAGTGTTACATAGATGTTAAACCTTTGCTTCATCTGGAATTAACTATGAAAATATCTTCAGAAGAATCTGGTTGTAATTTTTAGAAGCCAATATGCCCATTCCCCTCCTACAAACAGGAGGGGAATCAACTCTTTGAAAGGGTACAACAGCAGGACAAGGGGAAATGGTTTTAAATTGGGGGGAGGAAGATTTAGGTTGGATGTCAGGGGGTAGTTCTTTACAGAGAGAGTGGTGAGGTGCTGGAACAGCTGCCCAGAGAGGTTGTGGATGCCCCGTCCCTGGAGGTGTTCGAGGCCAGATTGGATGAGGCCCTGGACAGCCTGGTCTAGTATTAAATGGGGAGGTTGGTGGCCCTGCATGTGGCAGGGGGGTTGGAGATTGATGATCCTTGAGGTCCCTTTCAACCCTGGCCATTCTGTGATTCTGTGATTTAAGGAAAATTGGATCCAGTGTAGCAGAGAAAGAAAGGAAAAATGTGCCCAATTCTAAGCCAACCACATTAATAAAAGCTACCTATGAAGGTGGTATCTATTAATATACTGAAATAAAAATAGGAGCATTGCCCACTGCTTTGTTTTCCTGATATGGACAAGGGAAGCAGTGAGGTATTGGGATGAAACAAATTGATTGTGTCTATCCCAGTTGATACAATCACAGAGAGAGACTGGGCAATAGGTTCAGTAATGGAGACAGAGCATTTATTTAGAGAAAGCTAACACAAATCAAGCATTCTTTCATGAAGAAAATTTATCAATCAAATTATGTTAAAATTAAATTTCTCTCAGTCAGTCGCAATATACATGTTTCTGTTCATCTCCATCTTTGAATAATGTGAGAGAAGGGCCACTAACCTCCTACTTGCAGTTCAATCACCTCGTCATGGTACTCATCATTGAAAGAGACCACACAAGTATACAATCCTTTGTCAGAACTTCTGATGTTCTTCAAGTGCAACGACATGTTTCCAGTTTTAAATTCACTGTGGAAGAGTTCTGTTCTGCCTTGATATCTCTCATCTTGCTTTTCATTTTTATTTTTTCCATTGTATGTGCTCACTGTTATTTTTTCAGACTGTGCATTAAATATCCACTGGACAGAGAATATCTCAGGAATGTTCTCTGCTACCACATAGCAAGGCAAAATGACCCCTTCTCCAATGACTCCGGTGATGGAACTGCTAGGAGGATAGCTAATAAATTGACCTGTGGAGAGTAAAAATGGCAGCTGTTTTCATTTGTCCATATCATATTTTACTTGGCACTACATCAGTCAGTGAACTGAACTAATATCACTATCAACAGAAGAGAAATCTAGAACAAAAGTAGAAGACAGCATGGCAGAGTGCTTATATTCCCATTCATCAGTTTTCTGAAGATGAGCTTAAGAAAGTTCATGGCCATTAAGTGATGGAAATTGTGAAATCATGAAAAAAGGATGAAAACTGACAAGTCTGTCAAAGATCCAACACAGGATGCAGGATCTATAAAACAGAAAAATGAAGGTGGGATTCAATTTTTCAGATGGTGGTACCTAGTATCATTTAGAAAGTGATAGGG
The DNA here is from genome assembly GCA_003435085.1 of Syrmaticus mikado. Lineage (NCBI taxonomy): Eukaryota > Metazoa > Chordata > Aves > Galliformes > Phasianidae > Syrmaticus > Syrmaticus mikado. The sequence goes on from QGNR01000410.1 coordinate 30,136, forward strand.
TATGCATCTGATCTACCATATCCATGTCAATCATTTAATTGGATACCTTGTCAATAGAGCTCTAGCTAATTGTTCCATTCGTTCTATAGTCAACAGTGAGTTTGCTCACTGAACGCAGTAGAGTTTCTTGAACACATTTCATGACCTGAGACATCAGGACTGGTAGAAGTGACTTCAGGATACATGTTGGGTATGTGTAAAAACACAGATAACAGCCTGAATTGGTGACTAGCCCAGAGAAAAATCTTGTATTAGCTTGGGAACACAAGTAAAGTGCCTCAACCTGCACTTCAGTCCATCCCAGGATGGACACTGTGCCAGCCATCCATCTCCAGTGATAAGGGCTTGATGGCAATTGTACCAGCTGACTCACCCCAACAATATAAGTACCTCTCTAATTAATAGATGAGTATCAACTTTCTCCTGTGTACTTTCTTCAGGATCAATAAACATTACACAGAAGCACTGACATTATTCCATTACATTGAATCTGTTCTCTTTTGGAGCATCAATGCTCAAGAAGAAAAGCCTGCAGTATGCAAAATATCAATAGATGCCAATGGATGGGTAATTGAGTGAAATCCTATACACTGAACTTGCATGTGGACATCTGCCTCTAGAGAGCTAAAGATAAACAGCTAAATCTCTGAGCTGAGCCCATAATCTCAAGCATGACATGGTCGGCTACATCTAGAAGTCTAGAGCTGAATTCCACCTGGCTTCCATTCCCTGATCTAAAGTCTGTAAGTCCCCTACAGGCTGATGTTATCTTCCAGCCTTGACTACCTTAGCAGATATCAGATTGTACAAGGGGCATTCTTGGTGTTTTTAGCATCTGAAGTTAACCAAGTGAAAAAGAAATAAAATGTGTGTTCATTATTTATTACTTTTATGTGAACTTAGGCATAATTAAAATTAAATATATTTAAAATTGAACTATTTTACCTGTAATCAAGCATGATAAGTGTTGAAAAGCCAGTACATGAAAAGGTGTCAACCTCCAAAATGGGAAACCCAACATTATCCAGATTTCTTAATCATCAACACGACCAAAAGTAGATCTTTCAGATGAAATTCCTGTGGGACTCCTTTGGTCTCTTCATGTGTTCAGTGTAAAATAACAGGCATAAATGCACATGTAATATAAAGAGGAAAAGTATGAACAAAGGTTAAGACATTGTGTTGGATGCAGTCAAAGGCAACGACATTTGCAGAGCATATGTCTTCCTTTACACATCTCTCTATCAAATTTAACTACCTATTGTAAATCATTCAAAAGCAATATGGTCTTTGTCTGCTCTGTTCAGTTATCAATGCTTACCTTTGTCTTCCAGAAACTCTATTACCTTCCTCGACAATATTTTCTTTCAGTGACGAGTTAACATTATTTTATTTTATCTTTTGTTTGTAGCAAAAAGCTCTTTCTCTTCTTTCTCTCTTAATGAAAAGCAAAACAAAATGGAATCACCTTCATGGATAAATTCCTAAGCAAAATGTTACTATACAAATCTCCCTGCTGACTTCCATGAGCGTTTTAAGGAGAAACTTGTGATTTAACAAAGGTAACTCTTTCCAACTTCTTGCAAAGAACTTGGTTTTCAAATTGCTGAACTAATCCATTCTCATAATGTATTCACAGTAAAGATTAACTGGTGTCATGTCTTTAAATCTCACTAATTGGAGACAAAACATTTCCTGTTCTCCTCCATCTTTCTGTGTGGTTTTCTTTTTCTCTCATTTTCAGTAACTGATAAAAATCAAGTGCTGTCGGAGGGGGGCATTCCCATCCAAACAACAATGCAACTACAGCAAGCAGGTTCATGTCTGTCAGTGCATTCCATTAAATCTACAGCAATTAATTCCAGTATCATTGTAAATGCAGGGGATTTTCTTTATGGTGTTAGAAAAAAAAATAATTTCTTACCTGAATAGAATGAACCTTAAGACTTCAGTAAGGGATATGGTAGTTTTGAACCTTTGTCCTTATATCTTTATTACCAGGGAAACTTGTGATTGCATTTTTAACATCCAATAGGATAGAGAGGCTTGACCAGACTGATTGGGAAAGATGTAAATGTCAAAATTCATGCTGAAAGACAAAAATAACATCTTGCTGCCCAATCCATTTCCGTATACTATGGCAAACATGGTAGAGATATTCCTCCTCATTCCCCTGTGCAAACCAGCTCTCTCTTCAACCGGCATTTAGCCAGAAAGCACTGCAATAAAACTTACAAGTGTGTAATGAACAGGTTATTAGGTATATCGTTATTAGTATGTTTTATTCTGTTTTTCCTCTCACATACTTGAACATTGCTCTCTTTTTGCTGACATGCCTAGATCTTGGAAGAATGTTTTCTCATGTAATACTTTTTATGTTCCATTCAAGATCTGAAAACAATCACATTTGAAGTTTACTCATTTTTGGACTTCTATGATTCTGATTTTGCTGGGTTTTTTCCCTGTTTTTTGTTTGTTTGTTTGTTTGTTTGTTTTTATTTATTCCTTAAGCAAAAGCATGGCTGTGGAAATCAGGATTCTGAACATAAAGCGTGCCAGTTTTCTTCATCTTTCTGGCTTATTAAACTACTTTGATCATTTTTAACCAAATTAGATCTAGCAGTAGATTTTTTCAGGAACAGAATTTCTGTAAGGTCTGTGAAAAGAGTTGTTCCCAGGGAAGGTCAAGGATTTCTGCTATAACAAGGGAATTAATGAGGCTAGGTCTACAATCAGGATTTGAATAAAGCTGGAGTAATTAAATCACTGCATTTCTAGCTTACTTCTATTTCCTACCTGGTCTCTGACTTCTATATTCATATTTCTGATTACAAATCATTCTAAAGGATAATGGACTTAGGCAACTACTGATTCTGGTTCCTCTGTCTCCTGTTGATGCTGTTTTTCCATTTTAATGTAGTAATTGTCAGAAAGTCATAATAGCATATGAATTGTTCTGCAAAGGTATGGAAGTGGTTGAAACACAAACCTGTTGCTGAACGTTGGACCTAGGTGTGTAGGAAAATCAAACCTTCAGGTATCTCCTGCAATTCTTTGGACCAAAGGTCAATAATTTCCTAGGGGTGAAGTTCAGTCTTTCATATTTGTCAACTTCAGTGAGCAAACCATTGAAGTCTACTCTCTGTATAAGTAGGGAAAATGGAAGTACTTGTGTTCAGGGAATACAAGACAACTGCAAAGTGACAAAGATTCCTCAGATCTGCAATACAAGCTGTATTTAAAATGGATCATTTGGTTCTTGCCATTCAGGTAAGGAATGAAAGTCTGGCTGAAACAATGCTGTGCACTCACAAATGTGAGGTTTGCATGAGTATCGAGGTGGCTGTTTGCTCTTTACATTCTCCAGGGAGTGGTTTCATCCCTGGATTAAAATGGCTTCTTTCTTGGCTGGATAAGTGAGAGTACATTTTGGACTTCTGTGTTCAGCATTTTAAACAATTTGCTGATGGTTGTTTAAGGTCCTTTCTTTCTAATAATTTAAAGTAAAAATGAACACAGTCTTCTTTCTTAAGAATGGATGAAGCATAACTCTAATCTATGATTATAGTTATACATTAGAAGCTATCAGCTAGCAGAGACTATATTTATTTATTTATTAAAGTCACTGAAATGCTCATTTATTTGCTGAGTTGCTTGAAAGAGTGTTTCCTGAAACTTTTCTTATGATCGGGGTTGTGTTGAGGTCTGAAATACGCTGATTCTGAAATCTATTCTCACATATGAGAGAAATATATTATGCTTTTTGTGTTGGAAGCATACACTTGGATAGTGTATTTCTGGTAGGCATACACAAATATAATTTATTATAGATAGCATTACCTAGATCATCTTAGTTAATGAAGTTTAATAAATCTTGGTTGATTTTTTTTCCAGAAGCTGAGTGGTATAATTCAGTGATGCATTCTTTTTCATTTTCATTTCTTTTTCCTTTTTCTTTCGCTCTTTCTTTTTCTTATTCTATTTTTCTTTTGCTTATTCTAGTTTTCTTTTTCTTGTACTCTTTTTCTTTTTCTTTTTCTTATACTCTTTTTCTTTTTCTTGTCCCTTAACTTTTTCTTTTCCCTTAACTTTTTCTTTTCATTCTCCTTAACTTTTTCCTTAACTATTCCTTTTCGTTTTCCTTTTTTTGTTTATAAGGGTTTTTATTTATTCTGTCTTCATCTGCAAAAACTGACTAGAACTATCCTAAACACAAAGTGAGATTCTTCAGGCCAGGCCTGTAAAACACCCTTCAGATCCATCCTCAAGTCCTTCTAAGTCTTTCAGAAATACCTCTCTCGGTCTCTGCAGGACAAGTGGAAGTCTTAGAATCTTAACATAAGTCATTGACTTCCATTCTAAACAACATATTCATTCATTTTCCTTAATTTGCTTCTAAGGAACATAAATGCTTTTACAGGCTTATCCTTGTGTCACTCCATATGCATTGGTATCCATATAAACTTATGCCTTTAGTTCTCAATTCAGCCTTCTCATTTTCTGTTCCTTACTTGGAAAGATTACGGGAATATGATAAGAGTTGTCCTTGGTCACTGAAGACTTCTAAACCTGCGTGGTGATGGCTTCCAGATTTCAGCACACCATGATTCTTCACATTATACTTTTCCTACAGATAGTTCATTTCATCAAAGGTAAGTTTGGGTTTTGTTTTAATCCAAATTTGATTTAAATAATACTATAATTTCCAGAACTGCTGGATTGATCCAGAACTTGAAAAAAAAAAAAAAAATGGAAAAAGAAAAAGAAAAAAGAAAAGAAAGAAAAGACTCAATAGCCCTCTGTGTTTCCATATAGGATTATATATATATATTTACTGTCAGTGCAGCACACATTACTGCTGATCTTCTGTGCTGTAAGTGCATTCTGCTGGATTTTCATCCAGAAGCCCCAAGTCCTCGATAGGGCTGCATTCTCTGAGTTCTTATCCCGGTCTGTATGTATATCTGAGATTGTTCCATTCCAAGTGCAACTTCTGGCCTTTTTGAATCTTATTAGCTTCTCATGGGCCCACTTCTCAAGCCTGTTTGTGTCCTTTTGGATGGCTTTGTTTCCTTTTTTGTATCAACCACACTTCTCAATTTAGTTTCATTTGAAAACTTGCTGAAGGTACACTCTATCCATATTATTTATAATGATACTTAAGGGTACCAGTCCCAAGATGGACCCTTGGAAGACACCACTCATCACTGGCCTCCTCCTGGACATAGAGCTGTTGACTACCCCCTGGCTACGACCATCCAAACAATTCCTGACCCACTAAATAATCCAAGCCCATATATCTACAATCCAGAGATAAGAAACTGTGCTGGTATATGCTCACGAGGGCCTAGGAAGGTGCAGTCCTATTACAGTAGTGGGATTTCTTCCTCTCCATTTGTCTGGTCACATTGGTCACTGATTTCACAGTAGGAAAGTATTGAAATAACTCTTGAGATAACATCCTGATCCACAGCATTTTATGATACACTGATTTAATCAGAACAGAAGAGCTGCAATTACAAATCTGACTTTGCTGTTTACCATACAAAGTGCTAATGAGAACATCTGTTACAGCCAAGATTTACATCTATCTCTTTTTGCAGGCCAGTTTAAAATTATACCTCCTACCAATCCTGTAGTTGGAGTCATTGGAAAAGGAGTCACCCTGCCCTGCCGGCTGGAAGCTAAGGCAATCTCTGAAAGACTTTCTGTTCACTGGATATTTACTGGACAGTCCCCAAGCATTGATATGACTAGCTATGATGGAAAAAACACACTAAATCCAGTCAGGGAGGATAAGGCTTACCAGGGACGCACAGGTTTCTTTCGGTCTGAAATTAGTAATGGAAATATATCCCTTCACCTGAAAAATGTCATGGTCTCTGATAAAGGAAAATACATTTGCAGTGTCTCTTTGGAGAACTGGTATGATGAAGTGGTGGTTGACCTGGATGTGGCAGGTGAGTGGAATGTCAAGAGTCTTTTACTTATTACTAAGTGCAGTTGTATACCATTGAAAAGGACTATGGGGCACTGTTAGCCATGTGGAAGACCAGCCTCCAGTCTGGTAGGGCAGCTTTATTGCCATCTGGACTCTAAAAATATCTTTTTAACATTGTCTTACACGTGGGTATGAAAATGTGTAAAGGGAGCAGGGCTGAATGCCTCAATAAAGCAAGCCTATTTATGTAGAAGTGAGGCAACTGTAGGCTGACTGAGAGGGTATTTTGTATTTCAACCCATTTTTGTTGCTCCATCTAACACATCACTTTTCTTGTCCAGTATTCCAACTGTAGTCTCTTAATGGTGACATCCAAATCTATTTCAGCAGCAAATTTTCTGCTAGTCCGTACAATGTAGCAATTACTCTTTTTCATTTTTATTTCAAATTATTTATGAAGATATCAAAAATGTCTGGAAAAAAAT
>QGNR01000415.1:1346-11864 GCA_003435085.1 Syrmaticus mikado
TCTCCACCCCACGAGGTCCTGTTCCACCCCACGAGGTCCTGCTCCACCCCACGAGGTCCTGTTCTACCCCACAAGGTTCTTCTCCACCCCACGAGGTCCTGTTCCACCCGAGGTCCTTCTCCACCCCACGAGGTCCTTCTCCACCCCACGAGGTCCTGTTTCACCCCACGAGGTCCTGTTCCACCCCACGAGGTCCTTCTCCACCCCACGAGGTCCCGTTCCACCCCACGAGGTCCCCCTCAGCCACCCTTTCGCCCAGACCCACACTGAGGACCACCACGACGGACCCACCTCCCCCAACTCGCGGATCTTTTTCAGGTAACGCTTCTGGAAGACGGTGGGGTCGGACACGGGGAGGTCGGGGTTGACGGAGGAAACGTCCACGAGGTCTGGAAGGGACAGAGGTTATGGGGAAGGTGGGATCTGAGCACTCTGTGCCCCCCACCGACGCCGTACGGACACCATTTTTGCTCCAGTTTCACACCCCAGGTCCTCGAATTAAGAAGGAGCGATGGGAATGGTGATGGATCACCAATGGGAGAAGGTTCTACGAGGCGGAGGGGGTGTGGGGCAGGGCCTCACTGTGGGGCTGCAGCTGGGTCAGGTCCCGTAGGACGGTACGGAAGGACGGCCGCTCGGCGGGCGCGTAGCTCAGGCACTGCTGGATGAGCGCAGCCAGGTCCTGGCAGGACGGCTCGGGCAGGCGGTGCTTTTTCTCATAGAAACGTTCTTTCTAGAAAAAAAAAATATATCGAAAAAATAGGATAAAATAGGAGTTTTGGGGTCTCCTCACCACGGGAAAACGTGGAGGGAGAACGGAGATGGGGTGACCTCAGCCGGCGTGCGCTCCTTCAGGGGGACGTCGGCGTCGAAGCAGATCTCCAGCAGCGTGGTGCCGAAGCTCCACTTGTCGGCCGCCGGGTGGAGGTTCCCCACGTCCTGGATGCACTCCGGGGCGATCCATGGGATCCGATCCACCCGTTCTGGGAGGGTGAGGGGTGGGAGGGAAGGGGGCACGGTGTGGTGGATGCAGGGAAGGGCTCCCAGTAGGGGTGGGTCCCAGTAGGAGGGGATCCCAGTAGGGGCTCCCAGTAGGGGTGGGTCCCAGTAGGAGGGGGTCCCAGTGGGGGCTCCCAGTAGGAGGGGCTGTCCCAGTAGGAGAAGGTTTCAGGAAGGAGAGGGCTCCCAAAAGGAGGGGGTCCCAGTGGGAGCTCCCAGTAGAGGTGGGTCCCAGTAGGAGGGGGTCCCAGTAGGAGGGGGTCTCAGGAAGGAGAGGGCTCCCAAAAGGAGGGGGTCCCAGTGGGGGCTCCCAGTAGGAGGGGGTTCCCAGTAGGTTCTGATTCCAACCCAAACCCAATCCCATCACCAACTCTACTCTAAGCCTATCCCAACCCAGTCCCAACCACATCCTAAAGTTAAACGGAACCCTGACCCCAACGCTAATGCTCTCCTAACCATAACCATAACCATAACCATAACCATAACCATAACCCCAACTCCTTCCCAGCTCCCGTGATGCAGGGAGGACAACAGGGACACCTCACCTTCCCGGGTCAGCGCGGTGAAGCTGACCCCGGGGTCGCTGAGCTTGACGAAGGGCAGCGTGCCGTCACCCAACCCCGTCCGTGCCAGCAGGACGTTCTTGGCGCACACATTGCCGTGCACCAGGCTCTTGTCCTCCTGGGCGAGCAGGGAGAGGTGCTGTGTGGGGTTGGGGTCACCTCTCCGTCCCCCTGGCCCGGTTGGTTTTGGCCACCGGGGCAAACTGCTGGCTCGTGGGCAACTGCTGGCCAATCGTTGGTCAACCATTGGTCAACCACTGGTAAATCACTGGCCAACAGTTGGTCAAACACTGGTCCATAATCAGACAACCACTGGTCAACCAGTAGTCAACCACTGGTAAACCACTGGTCAACGGTTGGTCAACCACTGGTCAATAATCAAACAACCATCGGTCAACAATTAGTCAACCACTGGTAAACACTGGCCAACAATTGGTCAACCACTGGTCCATAATCAGAAAACCACTGGTCAACCAGTAGTCAACCATTTGTTAACTGCTGACCAACCATTGGTCAACCAGTAGTCAACCACTGGTAAACCACTGGTCAACAGTTGGTCAACCACTGGTCAATAATCAAACAACCATCGGTCAACCACTGGTAAACCACTGGCCAACAACTGGTCAACCACTGGTCCATAATCAGACAACCACTGGTCAATCAGTAGTCAACCATTTGTTAACTGCTGACCAACCGTTGGTCAACCAGTAGTCAACCACTGGTAAACCACTGGCCAACAGTTAGCCAACCATTAGTTAATCACTTCTCATGCACTGGTAAACCACCAGTCAACAGCTGGCCAACCATTGGTCAAAACCCCCCCCCAAAATGGGTGTCTCTGCACCCTTGGGCAACCATAGGGACCCCCTCCCTTGCCCCCCCTGGTGCTCACCAGGTAGCTCAGGGCGCTGGCCAGCTGCTTGGCCACTGTGATTTTCCACCCCACGGGGACTCTGCCCTTCTCCTTCCGCAGCAGGACGTCCAGGGGGCCGTGCTCCACAAACTCCTCCACCATGATATCTGCAAATGGAAATGGGAGGGGGGGGGGGGGCTGGAAAGGTCCTTGAAGGTCATAGAACAATAGATTTGATTGGGTTTGAGTTGGAAGAGGCCTTCAAGGNGGGGGGGGGGGGGGGGGGGCTGGAAAGGTCCTCGAAGGTCACAGAACAATAGATTTGATTGGGTTTGAGTTGGAAGAGGCCTTCAAGGTCATTGAATGGGTTGGTTTTGGGGTGGGAAGCGTCTTTAAAGGTCATAAAAACACGGAGTGGGTTGGAAGGGTCATTAAAGATCGCAGAACCATGGAATGGTTGGTTTGGAAAGGTCCTTAAAGATAACAAATTGAGTTACATTGAAAGGGATCTTGATCACAGATCCACGGAATGGGTTGGAAGAGTCCTTCAAAATCATGGAACCACAGACTGAGAGCGAGATTTGGGTTGGGAAAGTCCTTGAAGGTCATAAGATGGCAGAATGAGCTGGGTTTGAGTTGGAAGGGTCCTTAAAGGTCACAGAAGCACAGAACATTTAGGTCGAAAAGGATCTTGAAGACCACAGAACCATGGGATGGGTTGGAAGGGTCCTTAAAGGTCACAGAACCACAGAGCGGGTTGGAAGGGTCCTTTCAGACTACAGGACTGTGGAACGATTGGGTTGGAAGGGTCCTTAAAGGTCACAGAACCACAGAGCGGGTTGGAAGGGTCCTTTCAGACTACAGGACTGTGGAACGATTGGGTTGGAAGGGTCCTTTAAGACCACAGAACTGTGGAATGATGGGGTTGGAAGGGTCCTTAAAGGTCACAGAACCACAGAGTGGGTTGGAAGGGTCCTTTAAATGGAATGATGGGGTTGGAAAGGTCCTTAAAGGTCATAAAACTTCTGGGTTTGGGTTGGAAAAGTCCTTCAAGATGACAGAACCATAAAAACCACTGAAGGGTTGCGTAGGACGGGTCCTTACAGATCACCAAACAACCAAATCACAGCACAGCCAGAAACATCCCGGAGCCCCCCACCACTCCCCGCTGCGGGTGGGCGCCCCAGTTCACTTTTTTGGGCCAAAAACCACGGAATCACTCACTCTCGGACCCCCGCACGCAGACGCCGTGCACGAAGGCCAGGTGGACGTGCGACACTTGGCTCATCAAGCTGGCCGTCTCGAAAAACGCCTGCAGAACGCGCCAAAACCCCACGGTTATTTCACCGCCGTGCCGGCGGGCGGTGGGCGTTGGGTGGGGGTCTCACCAGGGCGATGTCGCGGTGGGTGGGGTCCAAAACTTTGAGCACCACGTGCATCTCGCGGCCGTCGCTGTTGTTGTTCTGCTCGGTGGAGAAGTATTGGGCCTCGTCGGATCCGGCGGCGCCGCGGACGGTCAGGACGCCGTCGTAGATGTTGGTGCGGGTGCCCTGGCCCAGGTGGGCTCGCTGAGGGTGGGAGGAGAAGGGCAAATGGTGGCCAACGGTTGGCCGGTGGTTGATCACAAGCCGATGGTGTGCCCTCATTGGCCACTGGCATCCTGGTGGTCATTGGTTGACCGTGAGCCGCTCGCGTGTCTTCTTTGGTTAATAAGGTGGCCACTAGCAGCCCGGTGGCCAATGGTTGACCATTGGTTGGCTACAAGCCAATGGCATGCCCTCGTTGGCCAAGATAGTTATTAGCATCTTGTTGGCCAACAGTAGACCACGAGCCAATGGCACGCTCTCGTTTGCCACAATGGCCACCGACATCCCGGTGACCAACCACTGACCAACAGCTGACCACGAGCCAATGATGTTCCCTTGTTGGCCAAGATGGCCAACAGTTGGCCAATGGCTGACCACAAATTGACAAAATGCCCTCATTGGCCAAGATGGCCACCGGTGTCCCCGTGGCCAATGGTTGACCATCAGCTGGCCAACAGTTGATTTTTTTTTGCGGTTGGACTGGGGGATCTCCAGAGACCCCCTCCGCCCCCCCACGGCTCTGGGGTTGCTCCAGCTGCCCCCCCTCACCCCACCCCGCACCGATTCGGGGCTGAGCCCCCCGACCTGGCTGATCTCATCCTTGCGGATCTGGTGGAAGCTGAGCTGGGTCAGGTTGAGGATCCGTTTCCCGTTGTCCTTCACCTTCTGCGTGGTGATCAGCAGATCCGAGATCTCTGCCGGGAGAAAAGAACCGACGTCCACCGGGTCGCGCCGACAGCCAGCGCTGCGCCCCTCACCGCGGCGGAAGGAAACGGGAATTGGGGCCGTACCTCCCGGTTTTGGCAGGCAGCACCGTTTCACCGTGAAGCTGTCGTCGCCGGAGCGCAGCGTGCAGCCCTGGAGGGCGTCCAGCAGCGCCCGCACCGTGGGGAATTCGCGCTCCCAGCCCTCCAGCACAAAGCTGCTGCCTTTCTTCTGGATGCGGAACTGGCGGAACTGGAGGGCTCCCGGCACGGCGGGCTCCTGGGGGACGATGGGTGGCGTTGGGACGGCGGCAATGATCTGTCAGCCAATGCCTGGAGGAGCCCATCGGGTTCTGGTGCAGCCCATTGGGTTCCCTGTGGGACTGGTGGAGCCCATTGGGTTCCTAAAAGGACTGGTGGACCCCATTGTGTTCCTAAAGGGACTGGTGGACTGCATCGGGATCCTTGTGGGATGGGTGGGTCCCATTGGGTTCCTAAAAGGACTGGTCAGCCTCATTGGGATCCCCGTGGGACTGGTGGAGCCCATTGGGCTCCTAAAGGGACTGGTGGAGCCCATTGGGTTCCTTAATGGGACTGGTGNGACTGGTGGAGCCCATTGGGTTCCTAAAAGGACTGGTCGGCCCCATTGGGATCCCCGTGGGACTGGTGGAGCCCATTGGGTTCCTAAAAGGACTGGTGGATCCCACCGGATTCCCAATGGGACTGGTGGCCCCCATGGGATCCCCGTGGGACTGCTGGGTCACACTGGGTTCCTAAAAGGACTGTTGGACCCCATTGTGTTCCTAATCGGACTGGTAGACCCCATTGGGTTCCTAAAGAGAGTGATGGAGCCCATTGGGTTCCTAAATGGGACTGGTTGACCCCACCGGATTCCCAATGGGACTGGTGGACCCCATTGGGTTCCTAATGGGACTGGTGGACCCCACTGGGGTCTTAAAGGGACTGGTGGACCCCATTGGGGTCCCCATGGGACTGGTGGACCCCATTGGGTTCCTAATGGGACTGGTGGACCCCATTGGGTTCTTAAAGGGACTGGTGGGTCCCATTGGGTTCCTAAAAGAACTTACTGGATCCCATCAAGTTCCCAATGGGACCTGGTAGATTCTATCGTGTTCCTAATGGAACCCGTGGATCCCATTGGATTCCCAACCTCAATCCCCAAATGGGGCACACGGAGCTCTTCCCCTTTCCCACTCCTCTCATCAAGCAACACAAATTAACAGCACAGCCCAGGAACTAGAGAAGAACGCCCCGTATCGACACCGCTCCCTTCCGCCTCCCGCACCGAGCTCTGCTGCAGCTCCTGAGCTCAGACAAAACCCCAAAACCAGCAGATTTCCAAATCCCAACAACAACGCGTGCGGATCTCCTCCCCCCCAGCTCCGGTACCTCCTGGTGGTCCCTCTTTGCCACGGCCAGAATCACCCTATCGAAGTCGAGGACGCTCCAGCGGAGGACGTAGAGCCCCTCCTCGTGCTCCTCCCGACGCAGTTTGGCGAAGACAAACTCCTCCCTGGGGAAGGGGAAACGCTGTGGGGAACCCCCTGAGGATGGGGGGCGTCGCAGCGGGGCGCGGGACGCACTGCATGGGGCCGTGGATGCCATTGTGGATGCTCATGACGAGGCGCGGCGGGGCCACATCGTGGCACAGGTAGTGGTTGGAGTCGGCCGTCAGTCGGAAGTATCCGTCCAGAAGTGAGACGAAGGACAGAGCGCTCGGGTGGGATGGGAGGAGAACCTCCTGGGAGGAAGGGGAGGCAATGAGGGGTGGGGAAACGGAGTCCCCAAATCCCAGAAGTTAAGGGGTTAAAGGGTGGGGGGACCTCTGGGTCTCTGCTGGCTCGTTGGTCAACCGTTGAGTCAACCCTCGGGTCAAGCAATGGTCAACCGTTGTGTCAACTGTTGAGTCAGACACTGGTCAACCGGTGGTTGACCGCTGGTCAACATTTTGTCAACTGTTGGTCAACTGTTGTGTTAACCAATGGTTTACCCTTGGTCTACACTTGGTCAATCCTTGGTCAATCCTTGGTCAATCCTTGGTCAACACTTGGTCAATCCTTGGTCAACATTTGCTCAATCCTTGGTCAAAACTTGGTCAACACTTGGTCAACCTTTGTGTCAACTGTTGGTTGACCGCTGGTCAACACTTTGTCAACTGTTGGTCAACTGTTGTGTTAACCACTGGTTTATCCTTGGTCAATACTTGGTCAACCCTTGGTCAACCTTTGTGTCAACTGTTGAGTTAGCCGCTGGTCAACACTTTGTCAACTGTTGGTTAACTGTTGTGTTAACCAGTGGTCTACCCTTGGTCAATATTTGATCAATCCTTGGTCAACCAATGGTCAACCTTTGTATCAACTGTTGGTTGACTGCTGGTCAACACTTTGTCAACTGTTGGTCAACTGTTGTGTTAACCTCTGGTCTACATTTGGTCAATCCTTGGTCAACACTTGGTCAACCTTTGTGTCAACTGTTGAGTCAGACGCTGGTCAACTGGTGGTTGACTGCTGGTCAACACTTTGTCAACCGTTGGCCAACTGTTGTGTTAATCACTGGTTTATTCTTGGTCAATACTTGGTCAATCCTTGGTCAACCAATGGTCAACCTTTGTGTCAACTGTTGAGTCAGCTACTGGTCAACTGTTGGTTGACTGCTGGTCAACACTGTCAACTGTTGGTCAACTGTTGTGTTAACCACTGTTTTATCCTTGGTCAACACTTGGTCAATCCTTGGTCAACCATTGGTCAACTCCAGGGTCAACCGTTGGTCTTAACAAATCAACAACTACACTGACTGTTGGATCAACCCTTGGTCAACCGCTGAGTCAACTGTTGGGTCAACCCTTGGGTCAACTGCTGGTCTTAATTGGTCAACTACAGCACTGACCGTTGGTCAACCATTGGTCAATCATTGAGTTTGACTTTTGGCCAACGTTTGGTCAACCCTTTGGTCAACCCAAACTTCATCAGTCCTTTCCATCTTCCACATCCAAACAGCCCCAAATCCACCCGATCTCCACCCAAAAAAACCCAAACCCCATCCTTTCCATCTTCCACATCCAAGCAGCCCCAAATCCACCCGATCTCCACCCAAAAAACCCAAACCCCACCCGTCCTTTCCCCAAATCCACCCAATCTCCACCCAAAATATCCCAAACTCCATCCGTCCTTTCCCCAAATTCACCCGATCTCCACCCAAAAAAACCCAAACCCCATCCTTTCCATCTTCCACATCCAAGCAGCCCCAAATCCACCCAATCTCCACCCAAAAAAACCCAAACCCCATCCGTCCTTTTCCCAAATCCACCCAATCTCCACCCAAAAAACCCAAACCCCGTCCTTTCCATCTTCCATATCCAAACAGCCCCAAATCCACCCAATCTCCACCCAAAATATCCCAAACTCCATCCGTCCTTTCCCCAAATCCACCCAATCTCCACCCAAAAAAACCCAAACCCCATCCTTTCCATCTTCCACATCCAAGCAGCCCCAAATCCACCCGATCTCCACCCAAAAAACCCAGCAAGGACCAACCCCCCTTTTCCCTCTGCACTGCTCACCATGCACTTGTTGTCCTGCCGGTGGACGCAGACCCTGCGCTCCTGGACGACGATGTGGGTGATCTCTTGGAAGTCACAGAAGTGCACCCATGGGGGCTCCGGTGGTGCCGGGGGTTCCGGATCCTTCCATCTGCTCCTCCTCCCGAAATATCCGCGGTGGGAGACGACCTCAACGCTCTGCAGAGCGAAATGGAGCGTTGGGAACGGCGGGGGTGGAGCTGGGGGGGCCTCGAGGTCCTTTCCAACCCAACAGTCCTGTTGTTCTATGACCTTCAAGGACCTTTTCCACACATCCGATGGTTCTGCGATCTTTGAGAACCCTTTCAACTCATCCCACGGTTCTGTGATCTTCAAGGACCTTCTCAACCCAAACCGAACCCATTCTATGAATTTTAAGGACCTTTCCAAAACGTAATCAATTTTCTCTACGATCTTTAAGGACCCTCCCAACCCAAACGAAACCTATTCTAAGATCTTTGCAACACAACCAATCCATGGTTCTGTAATGTTTAATAATTCCTACAACCTATTCCACGATTCTTTAATCTTTAAGGACCCTCCCAACTCAAATCCAGCCCATTCTACACCCTTACAGGACCCTCCCAACCCAACCATTCCATCATTCCGTGATTGTTAGGGACCCTTTCGACCCACTCCACAGTTCAGTGATCTTTAAGCACCCTTCCAACTCATTCTGCGCCCTTTCAGGACCTTTCCATCCCAAAACAAAATCACTTCAGGTTCTTTAAGGACCCTCCCAACCCAATCCCACCCCGTTTTACCACCTTTAAGGACCCTCCCGATCCAATCCCACCCCGTCTTACCACCTTTAAGGACCTTCCCCACCCAATCCCACCCCATTTTACCATCTTCAAGGACCCTCCCAACCCAATCCCACCCCGTTTTACCACCTTCAAGGACCCTCCCAAGCCACTCCCACCCTGTTTTACCACCTTCAAGGACCCTCCCAACCCAATCCCACCCCGTTTTACTACCTTCAAGGACCCTCCCAAACCAATCCCACCCCGTTTTACCACCTTCAAGGACCCTCCCAAGCCACTCCCACCCCGTTTTACCACCTTCAAGGACCCTCCCATGCCACTCCCACCCCATTTCACCACCTTCAAGGACCCTCCGAACCCAATCCCACTCCCACCCCATTTCACCACCTTCAAGGACCTTCCCAACCCAATCCCACCCCGTTTTACCACCTTTAAGGACCCTCCCAACCCAAACCAATCCCAACCCCTCCCCAAACTCACCTCGCTGGGCACGGGCCGCCACTGGATCCCACCGGTACCGCTGACCAGAACCTCATGGCTGACCGAAGAATCCCCAGGGACCCCCGCGTCCCCGCGCTCCGCCATCGCGTGCCCCCCGTTGCCGCAGGGCTGAGGCTTCTCCCCATCGTTGGAGACGTCCAAGGAGAGCACGGCGAAGCGCTCGGTGCCGAAACGAGGCGCCAGCAGCTCCAAGGTGGCCAAATATTTGAACATGACGTCCTCCTCCGTCAGCGTCCCCGCGCCCACCGTGTGCCGCTGGAAGCGCCGCACGAATTTCCGGAAGACGTTTTTCATTCGGAGCCGCGTCACCGCGCTGCTCTGCTGGATCTGCAGCCGGAAGGAGCGCGGGATGCACGCCTTGAAGCTGCGAGGGTGAAGAGGGGGTTGGAATGTCCCAATGCTCCGACCCCAAAGCCCCACGTCCTGACTCAAAATACCCAAAACCAGACCCAAAATCCCCATGTCCTGACTCAAAATACCCAAGTCTCGACTCAAAATCCCCACATCCTGACTCAAAATCCCCAAATCCCGACCCCAAAATCCCAACTCAAAATCCCCAAATCTCAACCCCAAAATCCCCAAATCCAGACTCAAAATTCCCAAATCCCGACCCCAAAGTCCCCAAATCTCAACCCCAAAATCCCCAAATTCTGACCCCAAAGTCCCCAAACCCCGACCCAAAATCCCCACATCCCGACCCAAAATCCCCACATCCTGACCCCAAAACCCCCAAATCTTGACCCCAAAATCCCCAAATCCCGACCCCAAAATCCCGACTCAAAATCCCCAAATCTCAACCCCCAAATCCCCAAATCCTGACCCCAAAATCCCCAAATCCCAACCCCAAAATCCCCAAATCCTGACCCCAAAATCCCCACATCCTGACTCCAAATACCCAAGTCTCGACCCAAAATCCCCACATCCTGACCTCAAAATCCTCAAATCCCGAC
>QGNR01000416.1:0-10837 GCA_003435085.1 Syrmaticus mikado
CTTCTGAGGTAATCAATACCAAGTATACATGGAGCCCCTGGACCAGTCACAATAGGGTGCTTTTGCCAGTTCCTACCAGTGAGGCTTATCTCGGCCTACAACATAGTCAATTCTTGAGAGCCCCCAGTCACTCCAGAAATATGGATTGATTCTGTCCCTTCATAAGTCGAGGGCATCAGAGCTCACTGTGCACCGGTATCCACCAATGCCTTATATTTCAGTGATTCTGATGTGCCAGGCCATCGAATCCACACAGCCCAATAAACTCTATTATCCCTTCCCCCCCCAGACTGAGGGCAGGGCCCCTCTATTCCTTACCTGTGGTAACCAGAGCAACTGCACTGGTGGTTGATCTGCTTCGTAATTCTCTCACCCGTGCTCATAGTACATGAGTAGCTTGGTCGTGCCACTTCCTCATGTCTCCTCCATGTTCACCTAAATACCGCCACAAGGCAATTCGCGATGTAGGATTCTTTACTGGAGCTGGAAAGCGTTTGCCTCTAACAGCTGAGATTTTTGATGGTGCACGTGAGAAGGAGGGTTCTTCGTCTTTAGTTAGTTGGATCCACATTTGTTTCATCATCTCCTTCATCTCCTTCATTAGACTCTTTTGATTATTCTGATCTTCATCAAGTGTTTCTGATACTACTACAGGTTTGTCACGATTCATCAGTGAAGACACTTGCTCTTGCATTTCATTCAGTTGGTCCGTCATTTGTGAGATGGCGGAAATGGAAGCGTGAGTTGGGGGTAGCTGTTGTTCATAGTTTTTGAACGTAAGAATCAATTCAAAAACTAAGGGTCTTCTCTGTTGGTCCTGGTATCTGTCAAATTCTGCCATTAGTGTAGCGGCGTATCTGTCTGGTGCTGTTGTTGTGAGTTTCTGCCATATTTCAGGCATCGTCCTCACTCTCTCAGGGTTGTGATCTTGACGTGGGTCGTTAGGAGCAAAGTTAGGGTCATACAACATTTCCACCACGGCTATTTCCCTCAAATAATGGATACCCTTTTCAACTGTATCCCACCTTTTCATCACAGGCTTCAAGCCATCTTTGAAGGGGTACCTTTCCTTCACGGCTACTAACACTCATTCCCAGAGGGAGGCAGCCCCATCCAAACATTGACTAATTCCTCTGTCAATAGCTGGATCACTGGCAATGGCTCCTAGTTGGCGAGCTTCATTACCATCTAGAGACAAGCTACTGGCCCCGTCATCCCAACAGCGAACTAACCAGGAAACGATAGTTTCATTTGGGCGCCGTGTAAACTCCTTTCTTGAGCCTTGGATTTCAGTCATCTTCAGAGGCCGACGAGTAGTAATAGAGACTTCCTCTTCTTCACTCTCTTCTGCATGTCTCTTCGTTTTTCCTTTTGCCTTTCTTGATGCTGGTGGTTCCGAGGAGGGCCCCTCACCTGGATCTTCCTCCACCTCCTCCTCCTCTTCTTCTTTTTTCCGTTCTAAACGCGAGGACACTCGTTTCCATTTCTTGCCTTCCACAGGACGTTGACTATAACAATGACCACAGAGGACATTAACTAGTCTAAACTGAACCTCTAAGAGGGGAAACCGAACTTGGAGTCGAGCCTTTGAGAGAGACTCCAGAACAGTATTATATAGGGCACGGTAAGCACAAGCCAAACCCCAAATCAGTTGTACCTCAGATTTATGTAAGCCGCACCATCCCTGTCTGAAATACTGGCTAAGTTTCTGGGTATCCCCACGTGTTCGAGAGTAAAATCCCATGACATTGCGGGTCCCCATGCTTCTAAGATTTTTCCTAAACCTCTCCATATTCCCTGCCAGTCAGCATTCACTGGTTTTGGAGGAGACTCCTTCTGCTTACTACTCCTGTATAGGAATACATTCAGGGAGATTGATATGAACAGGGCTACGCCCAGAAACATGAGCATTAACTCAGTATTGGAAAAACGTCTGATAAACCGAGAGGAAAACCTGGAAACTTGTTTGAACATCGTGTGGTTTGTAAAATTAGCTATTCCATTTGGGATGTAGTTGCTTGTGAAATTATCCATTCCATCTGGGATGCAAGTGTCAAAATTCATATCATACCACATTGCATATAGGTACCCATATAGGTACCATACAGGTGTCTCCGTCAGTGCCCTTATGTGGTTATATATGAACACAATTCCACAACAAGTAATTATGACATCGATGATTGGCCAGTAGGTCGTGAGTAACACCATAGCTTTTAATCCCTTACTCAGCGCTCCCACGATAAAGAGTGGGAGCATCGCTGGTTTCTGCTCAAAAGGTGTTAATGATTTGAAGCTAACAAGAGAGGGGGAAAAAGAAAAAAAAGGCACTACCCAGACTAAGCAGTGCTCAAAGTTTACAAATATCCCAGAATACTGGCAGTACGCCTGGTCTTTCAAGGTCAAGTTTTCCAGCACAAAAACCTGAACTACTGATAGTGCTTCCTAAGAAAGCTTTCTAAGAGCAGAGAGAGATTCGTTCTAAAAGCTAAAAAGCAGCTACGCCTGCATTCTCCACCAAAATCTGTCACGGAGTTAACTAGATCAATTTATGCCCGTGACAAGGGGCAGTAGGCCCCTGCCCTCCCCACCCCCCCCCNGGGGCAGTAGGCCCCTGCCCCCCCCCCCCCCCCCCGCCTGGCCCAACAAAATGGGAAGGAAGGGAGAAAAAAAAAAACAGCGGCAACAATCTATGGAGGTAAACTTATTTTACTAACTATGATATTGGAATGCAAGATAACACAATATAATACAATCTAATTGAAATTGTGACTAATAAATCAAATAAGATAGGAGAGAGAGTTCCTGAGACCGAGTCAAACCTGAAAAGCTTGGAACAGCTAGGAAAGCACCCTCCAGCACCCACTGCCAGGCAGTAAGAGAGCGCCCCACCCGGAAGGGTCAGATCCCTTGACTTCTGTAATGTATAGGGATAGGTACGTAGAATTAGAGCATTAACACTTTAATTCCAGTACATGATGTTTTTGATGTGGAATACTGAAAATCAAAAAAACATAAAACTACGACATCTCGTTTGGCTCTTCCCCTTTGAGCTCCAAGCCTTGTAACCTCCCTTTTTTGATTAAGCCTGCTGCTGCCTCTGCCACACTCCGGACTGTAGTCTTTGTTCCTCCTAAGAAGATCCATTCTAACACCCTCACTTCCCCTTTTTCTTTTTGACAGAGTGCAGCGAACAGTGCCTGCTGGGGCCTATAACTCAGCAGCAATCCAACAGGCTTCCCTGGAAGGAGCCTGTGAGTAAAGGATACCTGAATCTTTTGCACTAACCATTGTATCAGGCTTTGGTCCTCTCTTGATAGTTTGATTTTAGTGCTTGGGTCAGTCCCACATAAGTATTTCAACAGGGGATCAACCTCACTGGGGAGTATCCTGACTACTGGACTTAACCATTGTATATCCCCCATAAAGGTTTGCATCTCCTGGAGATTGCCAGGTAGCCGTCTTAGTTGTAATTTCAGTGGACGTATCTCTCTTTCCGAGACCGACCACCCCAGGTATTTCCATGGGGCTGTCCTTTGAACCTTTTCGGATGCTATTTTAAGGCCTGCCTTTTGCAACTCTGCTTCCATCCACTGGAGATACTGATCAGTGATTGGCCGCTGAATGGCCACCAATATGTCATCCATGTAGTGCATGATGATGGCCTGATCCCAAGCCTTTCGTATTGGTTTTAGAGCAGCATGCACATAGGTTTGACATATCGTTGGGCTATTTTTCATACCTTGCAGGAGGACCGTCCAGTGATACCTTTCCGCTGGCACTTCTCTATTTTTGGAAGGGACCATGAATGCGAATCGCTCACAGTCATCAGGGTGGAGTGGGATTGTAAAGAAACAGTCCTTCAGGTCTATTACCAACATATGCCATTGTTCAGGTATCATGGATGGTGACGGTAATCCTGATTGCAAGGCCCCCATAGAATGCATTACCTCATTAACTTTTCGCAAATCATGGAGAAGTCTCCATTTTCCAGATTTCTTTTTTATAACAAAAATCGGGGTGTTCCATGGACTCGTGGAGCAGACTATATGTCCTGCCTCCAACTGTTCCTGGACCAGGTTTTTAGCCTCAACCAGCTTCTCCTTACTAAGCGGCCACTGATCTACCCATACAGACTGATCAGTCTTCCATTGCAATTTCAAGGGTTGAGGCGTTAGTTCAGTGGCCGCCCCCGAAAAACCGCTGAGGGTGATACCAATCTAAATTGCAGCTGCGACATCGCATCCCGTCCTATTAAGGCCGGTACCCCAGGTGGCAGTGGGAGAATCATGGGTTGTATCTTGGCCTTTTGACCGTCTATTACAACTGTAATGACCTCGGTGCTTTTCAGGCCATGCTGTTGCCCACCTATCCCTGTGATAGCTCCCTCTATAGGTACAGCTGGCCAAGACGGCCAGGTATCAAAGTTGAGAATAGTAACATCTGCCCTTAATCGAGTAAGGCCGTAATGGTGGCTTCGTCTTTCCACCCCTCCAAATCTAAAATTAATTTAACCTTCACTGTTGGCCTTTGCTGCAAGCCTAAGGATAACATTGCTATTTTTCCTGTACTTCCAAAGCCCCGATTTCCCCAATTCTGGTCTTCTGGTCCAGACCATTTTTGTGACAAAGGGATCAGTTGAGCCAATTGTGAGCCTTGCGGTATGTAGACGGGTGGATAAATTGCTTGACATACCACTATTATTGTGTCAGTGTAATCAGCATCTATTACCCCAGGTATAACGAGTATCCCTTGCATGGAGGTAGAGGACCGCCCTATCAAAAGTGCCCCATATTGTTTCCCGTTGATAAAAATAGGTCCCTTGCTAGCTGTTGGGATTTTAGCCGGATTCTAATCCACTAGAGTGACTCCTACTGCGGTAACCACATCTGCTCCCAGTCTCCCCCTTGTGGCTGGTTGTAAGCCGCCTGCGCCTGCATTTGTGTCTTCACGCCTAAGCGCGGGGCGCTCTTTTTCCAGCTTCCCGAACCCTTTCTGCAGGCTATCGTTGCGTGTGAACTGTTGCGACACTTGTCGCACCAAACGTTCTTTCTACACTCCCATCTTAAGTGCCCTCCTACTCCGCAGTGGAAGCAGGGACCTATCATATGACCTCCCATTCCTCCCCCCAAGGGTTTCAAAGCGGCGGTCAGCGCAGCTGTAACCGAGTTCATGGTGGTCTTTACAGAAGATTCAACCGCCTTAGCCACCATGGCGGTAGTGGCATCCATGTTTGACTGTTGTACTTTGTCCAGTAACTCAGCTACTGTCGCTGACCGTGGCATTTGTAACAGAATCCCCCATGTTTTGGTATTGGCCTGTTCTACTGTTAATGTTTTAAGCATTATCTCCTTGGCCTCTGGAGAAAGCGTAGGTTCGGACAAGAGAGCCTCTGTTAGCCTGTCTACAAAGGACGAGAAGGATTCACAGTCTCCCTGCTTTATAGAGACATAGCGGGGCTGTTGTTTTTCCGGTGGTACTAACTGAAAAGCTACTCGCGCGCATCTCATACATTCCCATAAGATAGCGGCAGGAAACGTCATTTGTACCTGGGTGGTACTATATGGCCCTGTTTCCATAAGCATATCACTAGTTATGTTAGCTAGGGGGTCCCCAGTTGCTCTTTGGATCCGAGCAGCACCCTCACATTCCGACCTCCAATGTCTTTCCCACACCATTAATTGCGATGGTCGGCAGATTAATCTAGCAATCTGCTTTATATCCTCTGGTGTCAGGAGATTTGTTGACCAAATCCATTGAATAATTTGCCTAGCTGCTTCTGACTGTAACCCGTTATCTGCCACTGTATTCCGGAGCTGTTGTAATATTTTCCAATCAAGCTGAACATACCTAGCAACCTGCCCTTGCCCTTGTGCCTGATGTATTACTGGGAAGGCTCCACCAGACAATTTCCCTACCACCCCCCAATCTCCTTCCAATACTGCATCACGCACAATAGCCGACCATTCCCCCCCCGGCAGACGAAAACGGACTTCCCCCCACCCCTTAACCCGTTGCCTCTGGTTTTGTGATGGCTTTTCATCATTCGAGGACAATGAGGTGTCCGAAGACTCTCCGGTATCAGGATCCTGAATGGTCGCCTGACCCCGTATCCGCAGGCGACAAGCCTCTGTGTCCATCGGGGGTGGGGGAGGGTCCTCCACCTTTGGGGCTGGCAAGGGCAGCGGTGGAGCGGATGGCGCTGCCGCCACCCCTGCTGCCGCTTGCGCGGTGCCTGGATGGCAGACCGGGACCTCTGGAATCGTGGGCAGCGGCGACAGGTCAAACAACGACCTGGGACCCACCCCAAATAGGGCTTCCGTGGTCTCAGGAGGCTCCTCCAGCTCCAAGGCTTGCAATACATTTTTGGCAGTCGAGCGTTCTATATGATACTTCTTCAAACAATTAATCACGTCCCGCCATGGACCCTGTAATTTCTTAGCCCATTTTTGTCCGTCTATTACTGCATCCCAGATCGTATCGCCATAATCCCGCCACTCTTTGACTTCAAAGAGGGCAGTAGACAAGTCATTAAAATGCCCTTTTGCCCGGCCTGTCGCTATCAGAGTCGACAGGGCTTTGGCACGGAGCTTTACCTTCCGCTTCTCTAAGAAGCTATATAACAGCGACTGAGCTACCTCCTGCTCCATGTCGTCTTCTCCCCTCGGCTTTGGCACGCGCTACCCGGCCGACTCTCTCTGTGGCTTTGGTAGCTGCCCGGCTGACATCCTTTCCCCCGCGGACAACTTCCCGAGGTGCAGCGTTCGCATACTACTGCACATACTCGGGTCCCTGTTCGGGCGCCATTTGTGGGAGCGGGATTGTGGAACTCAGTGATGACTCGATACGAGTTAGCAGCTAAGTCCAACTTTAATCAGTTAACACAGCAATATATACACCAACAAGTACCCTTGGCCGCGTACGATTGGTTATACGAGTCTGCGCGTAACCTATCACCGTGCGTATCCTATCACCGGGTGAAAGCTGTCACCGTGACAATGCGGAACCTGTCACCGTGATAATGCGGAATTCCCCGGAACCACCTATTTTTTCCCGCCAACCTCCTCATTGGACACAACTCAGCAACCACTTGTTTATCTTGAATCCTCACAAAGTCACCATGTCCCCAACATTCCCGAGGTGGCCCCGCTCCCCAAGCCACCCCTCCACATGCTCCGTGTCCCTCACTGCCCCTGAAGGTATAGAACAAAAAATCACTTGAGCTCCTGCTTCTTGAACTAAACACCCTAAACTCCTGAAATTTCTTTGCATAGTTCATAGGCTTCTCTGAGCAATTTCATCACTGCCCACCCGAACTATGAGTAAAGGAAAATAACCAGTGGACCTAACCAGCTTTGGGAGTTTCCTGGTTATGTCCCTGACCCAGGCCCCGGGAAGGCAGCACACTTCCCGATGGCTCAGGTCTGGTCTGCATATGGGGCCCCCCGTTTCTCTGAGAAGGAAGTCGCCCACCACGGCCACCTTCCTTTCCTGACAGAGGCAGTCTCAAGGCGTGGGGGTGACCGTGTCACCTTAGGCTTCCTCCTAGGCAGATCCTCCCTCGCCCCCTCACTCACCTCCCCTTCAATTTCTAGCATTTCAGACCTGTTGCTTAGAGGGACCTGGGGAAGCAGGGTGGGCAGGCAGGGGGGGCTCCCGTGACGCTGAGTCGGGACTCTCTTCCATTCCTCCTCATAAGTCAGGTCTGTCCGATTGTGACAGGGCAGGGGGACCACCACTTTTCTGGGGGTATCTCCCTGGTACCCTTCCCTCCGGCATGCCAGCAAGTCACTCCGCCAGTTGATCTCCTACTCACAATCTCTGATGGTCCTTAGTCTCTGCACCTCTTCCTTGAGCTCCACCACCAGGCTGAGCAGCTCATCCACCTGCTCACACCTCACACAGGTGGAATCCCTGCCACCCTCCCCGGGCAGCAGGAGAGGGTGTCATCCCCAGATCATGGAGCAGATCCTCCTAGAAGCTATGTTAAGGCACATACAAGACAAAGAGGTGATTTGAGACAGCCAGCATGGCTTTGCCAAGGGAAGATCATGCCTGACCAATCTGGTGGCCTTCTATGATGGAGTGACGGCATTGGTGGACAGGGGATGGGTGACCTATGTCATCTTTCTGGATTTCCACCAAGCATTTGACATGGTCCCACACCACATCCTTCTCTCTAAATTGGAGAGGTATGGATTTAAAGGATGGACTGTTCGATGGATTAGGAAATGGCTGGCTGGACGCAGCCAAAGGGTTGTGATCAATGGTTCTGTGGCTGATGGTAGACTACTGTGGCCTATATGAAGACACAGCCCCCTGAATGCTGGTATACTGGACGTGCTAGAACTCCAGTATGAACGGGAGTCATGTCAATGGTTTACGGGCTGGTTCGGCCCAGTTCTGTGACTAGCGGGGCAGAGGGATTTCGCAAAATCCGCGTCTCCGGAAAAGGGAAACAGGGGACCCCAAAGTAATTAAAAACAGCGGCAACGATCTGCGGAGAAACAAACTGATTTACTAAATATAGTATCGGAATGCAAGATAACACACCATAATACAATATAATTAGAATTGAAGCTAATAAATCAAATATAATGAGAGAGGGAATGTCCAAAAGGTGGATAGGCCTCACCATAATGCTGGGGTGAGATGCGCAGTCCAGTTGAGCAGCAGGGAGACAGGAGGAGAACTGACGAAGAAGAACACATCAGGTGACCTTGCCAGGAGTTATATCTCCTCTCTGTGATGGCAAAGTCCCCTGGGGAATGTAGTTCTTCTTCTCTTCTGGGCAGGTACCCAGAACTTGAGCATTAACAGTTAAACTCCCAGTGCCCCACATGATGTTATGATGTGGAATACCGAAAACCAGAAATCATAAAACCATGACAAGTCAAAAGCAGCCAAGTGGCATGTCACCACTGACATTGCTGATGCCTTCTTTTCCATTCCTTTGGCCACAGAATATAGGCCACAGTTTGCCTTCACCTGAAGGGGTGTTCAGTACACCTGGAACCGTTTGCCCCAGGGGTGGAAACACAGCCCGACCATTTGCCATGGGTTGATCCAAACTGCACTGGAACAGAGCAGTGCTCCTGAGCACCTGCAGTACATCAATGATATCATTGTGTGGGGTGATACAGCAGAAGAAGTCTTCACAAAAGGAGAGCAAATAATCCAGATTCTTCTGCATGCTGGTTTTGCTATTAAGCAAAGCAAAGTGAAAGGACCGTCCCAGGAAATTCAGTTCCAAAGTATAAAGTGGCAAGATGGGCATTGTCACATTCCAGGAGATGTAATTGACAAAATCACTGCTATGTCTCCACCCACTAGCAAGAGAGAGACACAATCTTTTCTGGGTATAGTGGGCTTTTGGAGAATGCATGTCCCAAACTACAGCCTCACTGTTAGCCCCCTTTATCAAGTGATGTGGAAGAAGAATCATTTTTCATGGGGTCCTGACAAGCAGCAGGCTTTTGAACAAATTCAACAAGAGATAGCCCGTGCCATGGCCCGAGGGCCAGTATGGACGGGAAAGGATGTACAGAACATCCTCTACACTGATGCTGGAGAGAAAGGTCCCACTTGGAGTCTGTGGCAAAGAGCCTCAGGAGACACCCGAGGCCGACCTCTAGGATTCTGGAGTCGAGCGTACAGGGGGTCCAAAGAGTGCTACACTCCAACTGAAAAGGAGATCTTAGCCGCGTATGAGGGGGTTCAGGCTGCTTCCGAATTA
Organism: Syrmaticus mikado; assembly: GCA_003435085.1. Taxonomy (NCBI): domain Eukaryota; kingdom Metazoa; phylum Chordata; class Aves; order Galliformes; family Phasianidae; genus Syrmaticus; species Syrmaticus mikado. The sequence goes on from QGNR01000416.1 coordinate 9,734, forward strand.
GTTGGTACTGAAACGCAGCTCCTTCTGGCACCTCGACTACCAGTGCTGAACTGGATGTTTAAAGGAAAGGTTCCCTCCACCCATCATGCAACTGATGCCACTTGGAGTAAGTGGATTGCGCTGATTACACAACGAGCGCGGATGGGGAACCTCAGCCATCCAGGAATCTTAGAGGTGATTATGGACTGGCCTGTGGCAAAAAGTTTGGAACATCACCAGCAGAAGAGGTATCACGAGCTAAAGAAGCACCACCATACAATGAATTACCAGAAAATGAAAAGACATATGCCCCGTTCGCAGATGGATCATGTTGTATTGCGGGGAAGCATCACAGATGCAATGCTGCTGTGTGGAGCCCCACACGACAAGTTGCAGAGGCCACTGAAGGGAAAGGAGAATCAAGCCAATTTGCAGAGGTAAAGGCTGTCCAACTGGCCTTAGATGTTGCTGAATGGAAGAGATGGTCAATGCTTTATCTTTACACTGACTCATGGATGGTGGCAAATGCCTTATGGGAGTGGTTACAGCAGTTGGAGCTCAATAACTGGCAACGAAGGGGTAAACCTATTTAGGCTGCTGAACTGTGGAAAGATATTGCTGCCCGAATAAAGAATATGGTCATGAAGGTACGCCATGTAGATACTCATGTGCCCAAGAGTCAGGCTACTGAAGAACAGCAAAATAACCACCAGCTGCCAAAATTGAGGTGGATTGAATAGACCTGTACTGGCTGAACAAGGGTGAATTATTTCTAAATAGGTGGGCCCTTGAGATCTCGGGCCATCAGGGGAGAGATGCAACATATAAGTGGGCTAGAGACCGAGGGGTGAACTTAACTATGGACGCTATTGCACAGGTTATTCATGACTGTCACACATGCGCCGTAATCAAACAAGCCAAGAGGATGAAACCTCTCTGGGGAGAAGGGTGATGGCAAAAGTATAAATATGGGGAGGCATGGCAGGTTGATTATATCACCTTGCCACGATCTCGCAGTGGCAAGTGTTATGTGCTTACCATGGTGGAGGCAACCACTGGGTGGCTTGAAACATATGCAGTACCCCATGCTACCGCCCGAAACACCATATTGGGACTTGAGAAACA
>QGNR01000416.1:10847-25502 GCA_003435085.1 Syrmaticus mikado
GAAACAAGTCCTGTGGCGACATGGCACCTCAGAAAGAATTGAGTCAGATAATGGGACTCATTTCAAAAATTCTCTTGTAAATACTTGGGCCAAAGATCATGGCATTGAGTGGATTTACCATATTCCCTACCATGCACCAGTTTCTGGTAAAATTGAACGCTGCAATGGGTTGTTAAAAACCATGTTGAAAGCAATAGGTGGTGGAACATAAGCACTGGGAATAACATTTGGCAGAAGCCATCTGGCTGGTCTGTACTAGAGGATCTTACGATCATGGTGGGCCTACTCAATCCAGCTCCCTACATACTGTAGAGGACGATAAAGTCCCTGTAGTACAGGTAAAGAGCATGTTGGGAAAAGCAGTTTGGGTCCTTCCAGCTTTTGGAAAGGGCAAACCTCTCCGTGAAGCTGTTTTTGCCCAGGGACCTGGGTCCATTTGGTGGTTGATGCTGAAAAATGGGGATGTTCAATGTGTACCACAAGGGAATTGGATGTAGGGGGAGGGCCCTCTTCCACACTGCCTGTCCCAGGCTTGTCATGTCCTTTTCCACTATGCCTTGCCGTTGATTTTCAAATCCTGGGCTGTTTTTTTTCATTCCTTGAGCCCAGCTCCCATCTCCGTATCCCTTTTCCCTTTTCCTTCCCATTATGTGGGGCCGGGGGTTGAGCCAGGGGCCTACTGCTCCCCTGTCATGGGCATAGATTGATCCAGTTAACTCCTTGACACCTTACAAGTGTATGCAGGTCCTTTATCTGTTTTTATAGTATGTGGGATCCCCATAGCAGTGTAAGCAGATAACCAGTGCTCACAGGCATCACGACTGCATTCACCTGTATGTGTGTGGCAAATATGTAGGAAGAATGAGTACCTATTGTTACATGTACATGTTTTATATGGCCAAATTGGGGAACATGAGTGACATCTGTCTGCCACAGTTGAAAAGATGCAGTGCCACGGGGTGTTGTCCCTATTTGAGGCAAAGGGGCAATTGCCTGGCAGTCTGGGCATGTTAGAATAATATTACGGGCTTGATCCACTGTCAGTTGGAATTGTTTTTGTAAGGCGCTTCTATTCTGATGGGAAAATTGGAGAGACGCGCTTGTTGAAATAATTGAGGGGTAGCAAAGGCGACTGTGACTTGATCAGCCTTATGGTTGCCCTCAGTTAAAGGACCAGGCAACGTAGTGTGTGATCGAATATGCATCATGAAATAAGGAAGAGCATGATGAGAAACATCATGTAAAACTCGCTTGAGCTGTGCAAACAAAGCAGGGTTGTTAACTTCCTTGAGAAAAGATCCTTCAATCCGCTGAATGATACCTGTAACATACAAAGAGTCAGTTGTTATATGAAGCTTTTGTTCTGAAAAAATTTGGAAAGCTCAAGCCACTGCAGCAAGTTCTACAATTTAAGGTGATCCATCAACAATATATATGTCTGACTGCCATCGTGTAGCAGTCGCATGCCAGAGAACCACTGCTCGGTGTGTCTTGACGGAGCCATCTGTAAATACAGTAACAGTATTAGGAATTGGAACAGGTGAAAGTAAAATATTAGTAGTAAGGGACAGATCACTCAAATTATGCAGTAACTGATGTTTGGGGGGATGGGTGGAGATTTGTCCAGTATAGTCTGCCATAGCAGTTTGTAAAGCGAGCGACTGTGCAAGCATCTCATCTACATCTTTTTTAGTATCAGGTATGTAGATGCAATCAGGGTCAAGAGCTCGTAGAATTTGTAGACGATGTCGACCTCGCTGTATTAGCATTGCAAACACTTCCACTCGTGATGTAATGGTTTTTGAAAATGTGTGCTGTAAGAATATCCATTCGAGGATGACGAGAGGATCTTTTCTTGAGGTATCCCACTGACATAACAAGCTATATGGCTGATAGCAGTTTGATATTATTATAAGAGATATTGGAAGTTATAAACATGATAGCTATATCAGTGTAGCAGTGATGTTATTACAGAGTCCAAGCATTGTAACACTTCTGGTGTTAATTGTCTTTTAGAGGTTCGATCTGGGTCTCCTTGGAGTAGCTGGAATAGAGGGTGCAGCTCTTGAGTAGTAATACGCAAAAGCAGTCGCAACCAATTGATGGCTCCTAATAATTTTTGCAGTCCCTTTGTACATGACCGGGTTCCCCACAATTGTAACATTTCATTCTTTGAGCTGTTCCTACATCGAGTTGGGCTGCCAGCGTATCTGCTAGCAAGGCCATTTTATGACTTTCCGTGCCTACATCTTGACAAGCTTTAATCGTGTCAGTAATGGATGAATCTGCATTCTTTAAGGATTGTAAAACCTTTTGACAGCCCACATTTGCGTTTTCTATTGCTAATTGCTTAAGCAAAGCATCCCGGGCAGCTTGATTTTCTACTTGTCTCTCAAGCGTATTTTGTAAACGGTCAAGAAATGTAATGTAGGGCCTGGCAGCCCCCTGCTTAATTGATGTAAATGAAGGATTAGACGAATTAGTATCAGGTATCTGACAGATAGCATGCAACACCAAAGTCTTAACTTGTTCAAGGCACTGCCTATCCATTTGTGCCTGGGCCTGAGGTGTTGCCCGGACTCCCTCCCCCATGAGTTCATCCATGCCAATATGATTTAAGTTATTCAAATTATTCATAGTCTGGATGGTAGCCTGTTCTCGGTATTCAGTCATAAACATGGTGTATTGCATGGGAGACAGGATCGTTTGTATCAGAATTTTCCAGTCGTGAGGGGTCATAACATAACTGTCAGCAATTGCAACCAAAAGATTATATGTAAAGGCAGTCTGAATTCCATAATCTCTCACTGACTTCCTTAGGTCCTTTACTGCCTCATAAGGCAGGGATTCCCACCGAGGGGGCTGATTTGGACGATACATCACAGGAAAGGCTTGCAACATATCAGCATCACCCTGTAATATTGCTTCTTTTCTGCACTGCTCTAAAGCACTATAGTATGCTGTAGAAAATTTTTTCTTTCCCGCACCCTTCAAATTATCATCAGGAGGGAAAAAGTTCGGTTTGTCTTCCAGATCTACTGGACCAGGATCAAAAAGATCCTCTGGTTCTGGTCCGTTCTTGTCTTTAACCAAGTTACACGTAGGCTGCAGAGACACAGCAGCAGGCGATGTAGGCAGGGCAGAGGAAGGTAACATCACGGCGGGTGACGTGGCAGGGTGGAGAGCGGGAGCAGCGCGGTGAGCATCGTGGGCGGAGCGGAGGGCAGCAGCGTTGGGGGTGGGGTCGCGATTTCTCTTCTCCCCGACTGGGTGTGGTGTCAGAGTCGCGGATCAAATCCGGGGAGGGGCTGCTTCCCGGACCGAGGGGCACTGGCGGGGGTGGGAGGGAGNGGGTGATGGGGAATAGTAGGAAGACATTCCTTGTCGAATTTGTTTAAGCCCTTCCATTGTTTGGTGCCAAACAGGTAAAAGTTTAGCAGCCATTGTATCTTCAGTAATAGAAGCCTCCCAGAGTTTTGTGCCAATTTTGTCCCAAAGCTCTCCATCAAGAGAGAACCCAGTTTTTAGAAATTCAGGGACATTTTTGCTTATCCATTTAAGAAAAGTAACTAATGTTGTATTAGATACAGGCTGATTTTGAAACTTTAAAACTAACCGTAATACTTCAAGATTTACTTGTTGATCCTTCCTTAGTGAACTCCCCATAGTTCCTGACTGCTCACCTTCTGTCCTGCAGAGCAGTGTGGGCGCGCGGGAAACAATCTCGGTAGTTCAGTCGGGCAGCGCTGCCGAACCGGGCTCACTCAGCCTCAGCTTGATTTGCTTCAAGCATTGGGCGCCATTTGCAGCATCTGATGCACCGACTCGGATGTGAACAATCCAAATCATTTATTACAAGTTCTCACATCACTTATATACAGAATCACAGAATCACAGAATCACTAAGGTTGGAAAAGACCTACAAGATCATCCAGTCCAACCATCCACCTATCACCAATAGTACTCACTAAACCATGTCCCTCAACACAACATCCAAACGTTCCTTGAACACCTCCAGGGTCAGTGACTCCACCACCTCCCTGGGCAGCCCATTGCAGTGCTTGACCACTCTTTCAGAAAAGTAGTATTTCCTAATATCCAGCCTAAATCTCCCATGGCACAGCTTGAAGCCATTCCCTCTAGTTCTATCACTAGTTACATGAGAGAAGAGGCCAAACCCCAGCTCACCACAACCTCCCTTCAGGTAGTTATAGAGAGCAATAAGGTCTCCCCTGAGCTTCCTCTTCTCCAGACTGAACAATCCCAGCTCCTTCAGTCGCTCCTCATCAGGCCTGTGCTCCAGACCCCTCACCAGCTTAGTTGCCCTTCTTTGAACCCGCTCCAGGGCCTCAATGTCTTTCTTGAAGTGAGGGGCCCAAAACTGGATACAGTATTCGAGGTGCGGCTGAGTACAGGGGGACAATTGCTTCCTTGTTCCTGCTGGCAACACCATTCCTGATGCAAGCCAGGATGCCAGTGGCCTTCTTGGCCACCCAGGCACACTGCTGGCTCATGTTCAGCCAAGCATCAATCAACACCCCCAGGTCCATTTCCTCTACACAGTATTCCAGCCACTCCTCCCCAAGCCTGTAGCATTGCCTGGGGCTGTTGTGGCCAAGGTGCAGGACCCAGCATTTGGCCTTGTTGAACATCATCCCATTGGCTTCAGCCCAGCTATCCAGCCTGACCAGATCCCTCTGTAGGGTCTCGCTACCCCCAGGCATATTGACACTTCCAGCCAACTTGGTGTCATCCGCAAACTTACTGAGGGTGCACTCAGTGCCCTCATCCAGGTCGTCGATAAAGATATTGAAGAGGACAGGCCCCAGCACCGACCCCTGGGGAACACCACTTGTGACCGGTCACCAGCTGGTTTTAGTTCCAGTCACTACCACTCTCTGGGCCTGGCCTTCCAGCCAGTTCCTTATCCAGCCAAGAGCGTACCTGTCCTAGCCACGGGCTGCCAGCTTCTGCAGGAGAATGCTGTGGGAGACAGTGTCAAAGGCTTTGCTGAAGTCTAGGTAGACTACATCAACAGCCTCTCCCTCATCTACCAAATGGGTGACTAGATCATAGAAGGAGATCTGGTTGGTCAAGCAGGACCTGCCCTTCATGAACCCATACTGGTTAGGCCTGATCCCCCGGTTGTCTTGCATATGCCACGTGATCTCCCTCAAGACAATCTTCCCTTCCATAACCTTCCCTGGCACTGAGGTGAGGCTAACAGGCCTGTAGTTCCCCGGATCCTCCTTACAACCCTTCTTCTAGATGGGAGTCACATTGGCAATCCTCCAGTCAACCTCACCAGTCAACAAAGAGCGCCGATAGATAATGACAAGCGGCTCGGCTATCACCTCCTCCAGTTCCCTCAGCAATCTCAGGTGAATCCCATCCGGCCCCATGGACTTGTGGCAGTCCAGCTGGAGTAGTAGGTCTCTGACTGTGTCCTCCCAAATCACGGGGGGTTCTGTCCACACTCCAGTTGAGACTACCAGGTCAGAGAGTGGAGTACCCTGAGGATAACTGGTGTGACCTTTAAAGACAGACGTAAAGAAGGCATTCAGAATCTCTGCCTTTTCCTTATCCTCAGTGGTCACATTCCCAGCCTCATCCAGTAAAGAATGAAGATTCTCCTTAGTCCTCCTCTTACCGTTGATGTATTTGTAAAGGAGTTTCTTGTTCCTTTTTACCCCAGCGGCCAGGTTGAGTTCAAGCTGGGCTTTTGCCTTTCTGATTTTCTCTCTACACATCTTAACAACTTCTCTGTACTCTTTCTGAGTCACCCATCTCTTCTTCCACAGGAGGTAGATTCTCTTTTTCTCCCAGTGTCTCAGGAATAGCTCCCTATTCATCTATGCTGGTCTTCCCCGCCAGCTCATTTTGTGTCTCGGGGGACAGCCAGCTCCTGCGCCTTTAAGACTTCCTTCTTGAAGAGTGACCAGCCATCTTGGACCCCTTTACTCTCTAAGACTGAAATCCAGGAGACTCCCCCTACTTATCTCCTGAACAATTCAAAGTCTGCCCTCTGGAAGTCCAAGGTAGCAGTTTTGCTGTTCCCCCTCCTGGCTCCACCAAGAATCAAGAACTCTACCATTTCATGGTCACTCTGTCCAAGACAGCCCCTGACCTCCACATCTCCCACCAGACCTTCTCTGTTTGCGAACAGCAGGTCAAGCGGGGCAGCTCCTCTCATAGGCTCTCTCATCAGCTGCATCAGGAAGTTATCCTCCATGTACTCCAGAAACCTCCTAGACTGCTTCTTCTGCACTATGTTGTATTCCCAGCATATGTCAGGGAAGTTGAAGTCCCCCATGAGGACAAGGGCTGGCAATCGCGCAGCTTCTGCCAGCTGCTTGTAGAACTCCTCATCTGTCTCTTCATCCTGGTTTAACAGCCTGTAGCAGATGCCCACCAGGATGTCTGCCTTGTCAGCCCTTCCTCTGATCTTTACCCATAGGGATTCAACCTTCTCATCCCCAGCCTCAAGTTCAATAACATTAAAGCACTCTCTAACATAGAGAGCCACACTGCTACCCCTCCTTCCTTGCCTATCCTTCCTGAAGAGTTTGTAGCCAGCCATTGCAGCACTCCAGTCATGGGAGTGGTTCCACCATGTTTCTGTAATGGCAACTAGGTAATAGCCTGCCGCACAATGGCTTCCAACTCTTCGTTTGTTGCCCATGCTGCATGCACTGGTGTAGATCGACTTCTGCTGAGCCCCTCGCCTCACCCCTAATCCCATTACTGCTCCCCCCGGCTCATTTCTAGCGGGCCTGGTTTTATCCTCTTCCCCCTTCTTATCTAGTTTAAAGCCCTCAAGTACATATATATATATATACACACACACCTTCACAAGTTTTCTTTTTCTAGCTTTCCCATCTACCCCTACAACTTTCCCATCCACCTTTACATGTCAACAGAGCATTCTACAAAACACTCTTCAACAGTTCATAGAATCATAGAATCATAGAATCACAAGGTTGGAAACGACCTATAAGATCATCTAGTCCAACCGTCTTCACACTACCACTGCTACCACAAGCTACTAAACCATATCTCGCAGCTCCTCGTCCAGACGCCTCTTGAACACTGCCAGAGATGGCGACTCCACCACCTCCCTTGGCAGGCCATTCCAGTGCCTGACCACTCTCTGAGAGAAGTAGTTCTTCCTTAAGTCTAACCTAAACCTCTTCTGATACAACTTGTAGCCGTTCCCCCGGGTCCTGTTCGTGCAGGCACTTATCCAATTGGAGCCGTGAGACGTTCATTCTTCTTCTAGAGGTGTCCTTGCTTCTCATGCTGTTTATCTTGCTCCACAGCTGCTGCTCTGAACAGTTTTTCTTGTATTCCCACAGCCCATCCTCTTTCTTGCAGATAGTCAATTAATCTGTCGCCTGTCCTACTGCCTCCAGTGAGTCAGATGTCAACAGGAGATCATCAATATAATGATACAAGCTAACATTATTAGGTTTTTCCCAATTAGCTAGTTTACGGCAATATGTTGGTGAATGTACCTACACATGTGGCAGGACCTGAAAGGTCCACTGCCTGCCTCCCCATGTCAGTGTCAACTGGTCTTGCAATTCTTCCACAATTGGAATACTGAAGAATGCATTTGCCAAATCTAGGACACAATGGTAGGTTTTTATTTCCCTACTCAATGTGTCCATTAGAGAGGCAATATTGGGTACAGCTGCATGGATAGGTGGTGTGACCTTATTTAATTCTCTATAATCTACTGTCATTCTCCATGTGCCATCTGTCTTGCTCCAATTTATCGAAGGGAGAGGAGGTTCTTTGATATATGTATACTTGGCGTGAGATTAAGAAGCAACAGTTCAAATGTTGGTCCAACCAGTTTATTACAAATCTTAACCAGGGAGATGGGGAAGGGGAGGACAGACACTATTGCAAATTGGGGTGATGGGAAAGGGAAAGCAGGCAATAGAAAAGATAGGAAAGAAGCAAGAATTGTATAAAGTGGGGATAGTCACCACCATGGATCCAGCAGTGTCCCTTGCACACCGTTCCAATGGTCCGAGGCAAAAGCGCAGGGGGAGAGCAACAGCAGCGTGCCTGGCCTTGGGCAGCAAGCAGCTAGCAGGAGGAAGCCACAGGGTAAGTCCGGGAGGAAACAGCAGGACTCAGGCAGCAGGCCCAGGAAAGTCCGTCAGCATGCAGGCATTCCATAGTGAGGGATGTGATGGCAGACACCTTTTTTCTTCTTCAGCATGCAGACTTCCTTGTGAGGAATCTGTTGTCAGACACCTTTCGGGGGAGAGCAGGAGCAGCTTGGCTGGCCACAGGCAGCAAGCAGGTAGAGCACAAAGCAAGTCCAGGAGGGAGAGAGGCAAGTCATGAGGTTTCTCATGTCAGAAAACCCTCTTCTTCTTCATGAGGAATCTGTTGCCAGAAACCTATCCTCATGGTTGTTTGTCCCCATTTTTATCCTTCTTCTTCTGCCACTGTGGCATTCCTGGGTGCTTGGATAAGAGTCATGTGCAGCTCCTCTTGAGATAGCCATCTTCTTTGAGGTAAGCCCACACAAAAGACTGCTTCCCAGCCATTAATCTGCATCTTCTTTCTCTCTCGTTGCCCCTGTCCTTGTCCATCTGTGTCCTCCAGACAATGGATTTCTTAACCCTTGCCCAGGACTTGCTTGGACTTGTTCATCAGCAAGCTTTGAGGCAATGGCATAAAAGAATAATCTCTCACACCACCCTGTGACTCAAAGGTTGCTTAAAAATGGGACACTGGTGATCCATGATGGTGAGAAAAAGATAGCAAGCATAGGGGTAAAAAGGAGGGGGGGGGGGGGCAGGGAATCAAATGTTTCATACAATCATTACAAAAGATTTTTCAGGCTTGGTTACAAATGTTGCCCTGATGTGTTTGACTTCCCCATCAGCAGAGGAGGTTACAAAGTACCTAGAGGATACAACACGTTGTATAAGTTGAATAAAATATGGTATCATACAAGGGACAAACATGAGAGTTGCAACAACACACAATATATAAAATAAGATACGTTTTACCCATGGGCCACCTGGGAACCAGGAAAAGAGGTCAGGGTCTGGGCTTTTCCAAGTTTGGACAGGAACATGTGCTATTTTTCATATACCTTGAGCAATTTGTTTAACAACTTTACCATTATCATCAATCTTTAGACAACAAGTAGAGTCATTTAATTTGCCACAGACTCCCCCTTCTTCAGCTAGCAGCAATGCAGTGCTGGAATATTGCTGCCCGCATCTGTGAAGTTTGATCTGCAAGGAGATCAAGGGCATACGCTGTTTCATTAGTAATGATTTCAAGGACGGCTTGTAATCTGATAATACGGTTTATGTTATAGATGGGTTCTCAAGCACCACTAACCCACTCGTTGGGGTTCCAGGTAGCTGGCCCATAGTGTTTGATTATACGTTGAGGAGGCCAGTCATCTTTGCCCCAAGTTTGGCCACTACCGCGTGTTAGGGAGGTGTCAAAAGACCTCCTGTGTCGATTGAGATTATCATATACTTTGACACCTAATTCATTGCCATCCTTTCCTGGAAGCAAAAAGAACATCGGGCGGATTACTCCAACATAACATACCCCAGTTCAGTTTGCAGGTAATTGCTTATATGCATAATGACCACAAATCCAATTATGTCCCTTTAGTGCTACTGAACCATTTTCAAAAGGTCCATTCCATTCATTGGTTAGTTTATTTACATGTTCCTTAGCTTGAAAGTATGTGGTGTTGAGAGGTCCAAAAGGATGTCCTACCACATTGCAGTTCCAGCCATTACCAGTAACACTTTCATCCTTACACCACCTACATTTCCAAGCTCCCGCATCAGGCCTCCAAGTACATTTCATACCTCCAGCTTCAGTAAACAAAGTGTTGTTGGTGGAGTACCAAAAATGAGAAAACCCTTGTCTTATTCCTGACTGACTGTACCACCCCTACTGATCACCCTTTGTCTGTGACCCCATTCCATGAGCCCCTTTACGATAAACCCAAGTGCAACCCAAGTCCCAACATAGATACCACCTGGCTATGTACAATTCAGACAGTACATTCCCATAACAGAATATCGGACTGGCCATGGAGATGTATTCTTATCTTCCCAGTGGGTATTGTGGTTAGTTCCACTGTAATTGCTTGCCAGCCATTTAGGGGCAATAGGGGTTGACACCCAGGGCCAGGTTTCAAGTCCCATGGGTCCTCCACAGACCCAACAGTTAGTTAGGTTATAGACATTTGCTACTTGCTCAGCCAGTTGAAAGAAAGAGTTGTTTATACCATTTCCCTCATCCCCAGAGTCCGTGAGGGGATAACTGATTGTTATAGAGGTTACAGCCCGCACAATACACCAAATTAACAAAAATAGCATTTCACCCAAGTGTTGCATAGATAATCACCAAAATACCAATAATTAAAATCAGCTGCTACTGTGTTCAGTCAGAGTCCCATAGAGGTCTTCTGCAAAACAAAACAAGAAATCGACTTGCCCTCTTGGGCTTTGTTAATATGGTCAAAATGAGGGAATAATCCAGCGAATGTTAATCTTGTATTCCTTTTCCCGGGCATCTTTAGCCCTCCAAGCATATTAGTTAAGAGATTCCATTAAGGTCAGAGGTACTGGCCCTACGTTAGGTAAGTCGACCAACACAGGTTGGCCAGGAAAATAAGAGGGTTTCCCTAACTTATCTGGATAAGAGTAATTGGCAAAAGTGGTGGGGCCTTGGGACAGAAAGCATTAAATCTAGGACAGCCATTAATTCCCCAGCGATCATTGACTCTTCTGACCGCATCAGAGGTGCAGGTAGTCCAATTGATTTTTTCTGGTTTCAGAAATTTCTTAAGGAAGCCATTGGACCGTTCCACAATGCCATTAGCCTGCGGGTAGTAGGGGGTGTGGAAGATCCAGCGAATGCCTTCCTTTCTGGCCCATTCTTGCACTACCCCTGAGGTGAAGTGGGAGCCGTTATCTGATTGGATGGAATTGGGTTTTGGAAGAATGCTAAACCATTTCTTTAGTGCCTTTATAGTGTTTTCCCCTGTTGCTCGAGGGAAAGATTCAGCCTGCAATAGGCTGGAGATTACTTCCACACCTACTAGCACATACTGTTTACCTTCAGATTTACGGAAAGGACCAATGTAATCAATCTGCCATGTTTCCCATAGGTGCTTTCCTTCCCTTAAATGGAGAGGAGCATCCTGTAAGGGGTGTCGGTCCAGACGGGTGCGGCACAGGTCACAAGCAAAAATGCAAGTGCGGCACTGTTATCTGGTAACAGGCCAGCCACGGGCTTGGGTCTCATGGTAGAGATTAAGAGCACCCATATGCCCTCTTTTTACATGTAACCATTCCACAAGTCTCTCCCAATTGTCACTGTCCAGTTCTCCCTGCCTCAATGGAGCAATCCTAGCAAGTTCATCAGCTTTGTTGTTCCAATGACTAACAGGGGTCCCATCCTCCTGATGTGATGTAACCCATGCAATGGAAAATTGGCCCTTTTTAGCAATAGAGAGAATCTCCTGCCATTTTTCCTTTTGCCAGACTGGGATATGGTTTACCTCCCAGCTGTTTTTCTCCCAAAAGGGAAGCCACTCTGTACAGCCTTTGAAGACAGCATACGAGTCATTGTAAATATGCACACATGTAGTGGACTGTGATTCATGTTGGAACACACTCCATACTGCTACTAGCTCCCCAACCTGAGCACTCCCCTCCCCCTCAGTGATAACAGTGAGATTAGTCCCTATCTGTAGAGCCACAGCCCAATACTTCCATATTTTCCCTTCACGCTTGGAGGAGGCATCTGTGAACCAAACATTTTGCAACTGGTCTGAATAGGGGGGGAGCAATCTGAATGACAGGGGGGAGGTCAGTATCAGTGGTAGAGAGAACATCATCCTGTATTGTGTTTTTGGAGCACCTTCTGTGACTGTAAAGATATTGCAGTAGTGTTTGATCTGAGCATACCACTTTCGAACAGAAGCTCATTGTGCCACCCCGTCAGGGGGAGAGGTGCCAGACATCACAGACTTGATAACCTTAAATGGACCTCTTAATATTATAGGCTGCTGTCATATGGTTTGCTCAGCTTCCCGCAGGGTCAGGCTAACAACAAATAGCCCCTTCTCCAGTTGAGAGTATCGTTTCTCCGCATCTTTAAAGCTGCAGGAGTAAAATCCAATAGGTCTAGTGGGACCTTCTGGACCCTTTGCCAGAGATGTATAGACAATCTTGTTTGAGCAAACTCCCATTCTATCTGCACAGGGTCAGAAGGATGAATGGGACCTAAGGACTGGTGGGTGACGGCTTCAAAAATTAGAAGCTGCAAGGCTTCCTCATGGACTGGGGTCCATTCCCATGACACTCCCTTCTTCAGTAAGTCATACAATGGACAGGCAATAATAGAAAAATCAGGGATGTGTTTTCTCCAGAACGCTAAACATCCAAGAGCATACTGTAATTCCTTTTTATTCTCTGGCATTTTGAGTTGGTCTAAAGCTGAGAGGGTATCCTGTGGGATGCAGGTCATACCGCCCTTCCACCAGATGCCCAAGAATTTTACCTCAGCAGCTGGGGGCTGGATTTTATCTGGGGGAATAGTCAACCCCAGCTCCTCTAATCGCTTGATTATTTTGTCATGCATTATTTTTACTGGTGTCAATCGATCACCTCCTATAAGGATATCATCAATGTATTGATAAAGCTTAACCCCTTCTTCCAAGGGAATCTGTTCAAGTTCTTTTGCCAGAGCATGGTGAGCCAAAGTTGGGGAGTTCTTGAACCCCTGAGGAAGGCGGGTAAAGGTATATTGCTGGCCCTCCCATGTAAAAGCAAAGCAGAGTTGATCATCAGGATGTAGGGGAACCATAAAGAACATATCTTTAACATCACTGGTGGCCATAATAGGGTGAGCTTGCTCCTGGATAGCTGCTATTAATTCAGCAATGTTAGATACTGCTGCAGTTAGCGGTCCAGTGTTGGCATTCAGTCTATGATAATCAATAGTAAATCTCCATTTGCCATTTGGTTTCCTAAGAGGCCACACAGGGGAGTTAAAAGGGGAATGGGTGGGTACCACAGTTCCCTGTTCTTTTAATTCTGCCAGCACTGGGCTAATACCAGTACGTGCTCCCAGAGGTAAAGGGTAGGTTTAACAGAAGGCAGATGGGAGGGGGGAGTGGTGGTGCTATCTGTAATAAACGAATATCTAGGGAGAGGACACCAAACATCCACTCTCTCCCTTCATCATTTGTCCAACTTTTGACCTTCAACATATCAAGTCCTAACAAATTAAGCAGAAGAGTTCCCACAACCATGGGGACATCCTGGGACTGTTTTTCCCCAGGTAACCTTAGCCTCACTGTTGCCATGATCTGTGAATGTACACTGCCCATAGCATCTGCCACAAATATCTTTCTGTGGGATAGGGTTACACCAGCACGGTCAGCATCCTCCCTTTTGATAGCTGAAATTTGTGCTCCTGTATCTACCAGAAACATCACTGGAACTAACTTAGGTTCAACAACGCATGTAATTAATAGATAGTTTCCTTTAGTCGTGAGCTTCCTAACAAACATCCACCCTTCACCCCCCCGTTCACTTGAGAGAGATGAAGGAATTAGTTTCCCGATGACTCCGGTAGCTCTTCTGGTGTTGCGGGGGGGACACTAGGACCTAGGGTTTTGCTTTCCTCAAATCTAGTTGGCCAGCATCTTGAGCCTATCTGTTGTCAGTCCATTCATCAAATTTCATGGAATACCCTTCAGCCAACCCAGCATCCAGAGACAATTACGTTTATGATCAATGCTTCGCCTACCCATTTTTACTGGGGATGAAACCTTTCTGGTTCCATTAAGCTTTGGGCTAGGTGACCTGGGGGCAAGGCTGGCTGCTGCAAGCCTTACTCCGCTTGGCTCAAATTTACTGGAGAAAGAAACCACTGGTCCATATTTTCTCCCATAGTTAATTAACTCTTGGGCAACCTCTCCCCATGTCCATACTTTGTATCCTGATTGCAGATGGTTAGAGGTTACAGTTCCTTCTAACACTGCCAGGGTTCTTTCTCCCTG
The DNA here is from genome assembly GCA_003435085.1 of Syrmaticus mikado. Taxonomy (NCBI): domain Eukaryota; kingdom Metazoa; phylum Chordata; class Aves; order Galliformes; family Phasianidae; genus Syrmaticus; species Syrmaticus mikado. The sequence continues at coordinate 24,925 of QGNR01000416.1, forward strand.
AGACATAGTCTGTAACTTTCCCTGCAGTTGTATGCCTATGAGTTTCAATGAATCTGGAAGCCCCCTGATTAGAGGGGTCATTCTCTCAGGATCAACAGGCATCATCATAGGTGATTAATGGTGTGGCTGCAGCTTCCTGTCATAAATCATTTGGAGACAAGCAGCCTTTTGAACACACTCTACTAACTGATCAACTGTTCCACAGAATCACAGAATGGTCAGGGCTGGAAGGGACCTCAAGGATCATGAATCTCCAACCCCCCTGCCACAGGCAGAGCCACCAACCTCCTCATTTAATGCTAGACCAGGCTGCCCAGGGCCCCATCCAATCTGGCCTTGAACACCTCCAGGGATGGGGCATCCGCAACCTCTCTGGGCAGCCTGTTCCAGCACCTTACTACTCTCTCTGTAAAGAACTTCCCCCTGATATCCAACCTAAATCTCCCTTCCCTCAACTTAAAACCATTTCCCCTTGTCCTGCTGTCACTCACCCTTTCAAAGAGTTGATTCCCCTCCTCTTTGTAGGCTCCCTTTAGGTATTGAAAGGCTGCAATGAGGTCACCCCGCAGCCTTCTTTT
>QGNR01000420.1:7941-25185 GCA_003435085.1 Syrmaticus mikado
AAAAGGAAAAAGTCTTTCACAGTGAGGGTGGTGAGGTGCTGGAACAGGTTGCCTAGAGATGTGGTTGATGCCCTGTCCCTGGAGACTTTCAAGGTGAGGCTGGACCAGGCCCTGGGCAACCTGATCTAGCTGTGCATGTCCCTGTTCATTGCAGGGGAGTTGGACTAGGTGACCATTAAAGGTCCCTTTCAACTCTAACCCAGCAGTTAACATATTAAGGCAGATTTATACCAATTCCAATTTGTTACTAGAGGAGCAGCAAACTGGTGGCGATGGAAGAGCATGCTAGAGAGTGGGGCGGAGTCATGCAAATCTCTGGAACTGCAATCACATAGAGCCCCTAGTTTGCATCACCAGGACACAAATCAAAGCCTCTGAGCACTTCCATTTCATGTCGGTCAGTGAGCCTGGCTGCTTCTATTTAAGAAATATCTGTGACCCATTTTGGGACATTTCAGCAATCAGTAATATTTAACAAGAAACGTACAGCTGAACTGTAATGTTAGGAAACATCTGCATGGGCTATTAATTTGTTTAAAGTTCAGATCGCAAATCCTTTTTGTCTTATGAGGTGGAAACTCCTTCTGGTCCGCTGCATTTCCTTTCCTTCCCAACCCTGTGCACCGAGGGCCTTCATTTTCCTAAAACAGGGATATGTATTACTCTTTCTGTCTCTATTTTGTTTCCATCTTTTCAGAGTGTTTCAAGCAGTCATTAGAAAGTTTTCCTGGCACTTGTTCTAAGATTAATTTCACCTTTTTGTATCCTCTAGATCCACTTCTGAATTAAACCAGTTCTGCATGTTTGCATGTTTTGAATTTCTGTTAATAGTTACAACCTCCTCTCATCTTGGAGGTTGTGTCCAGTCCGACTATATTTTATATATAGTGTATATAATATAATCCGCTAAATTCAAAATTTCCTGGTCTACAAATGACTCTTCCCCTATGTAATCCAGCTGTCATGGTTTTGTGATTTTTGGTTTTCGGTATTCCACATCATAACATCATGTGGGGCACTGGGAGTTTAAATGTTAATGCTCAAGTTCTGGGTACCTGCTCGGAAGAGAAGAAGAACTACATTCCCCAGGGCACTTTATGGTCACAGAGAGGAGATGGCAAGGTCACCTGATGCGTTCTTCTTCATCCGCTTTTTTTCTTCGGCTCTCCTCCCGTCTCCCTGCTGCTCAGCTGGACTGCGCATCTCACCTCAGCATTGTGGTGAGGCCTATCCACCTTTCGGACATTCTCTCTCTCATTATATTTGATTTATTAGCTTCAATTTTAATTATATAGTATTATAGTGTGTTACCTTTTATTCCTATACTATATTTAGTAAATTAGTTTGTTTCTCCTCAGATCGTTGCCTCTGTTTTTAATTATTTTGGGGTCCCCTGTTCCCTTTTTCTGGAGGCGCGGATTTTGCAAAATCCCTCTGCCCCGCTTGTCACGGAACTGGGACGAACCAGCCCTTAAACTGTTGACACCAGCCATGTGTGTTGTTTCCAATAAGTAGGCAGTCTCATCTCCTTCAAGGCTTCCCAGTATCTCCCAGGTTACTGCTAAATAGGAACAGTAAAAGTATGAGGTTTTTTACTTTTAAGTACTGAATCGATTTATTTTTTATAAAAATAAAAATTATTTTTTCTATTTTGTGTTTTCCATGCAATTATAATATTTCACAACATTCTTAGCAGTTCTTAGCAGAAGATAGAAAACCTGCTGTCCTTTCTAACCAGACTGAACTGGATAGTTGTTGAGAAGCTGTCATAAAAAAAGAAAAAAAAACCAAACAACAAAAAGCCAACAAACAAAAAAAACCCCACAACATTGCTGCATATAGAGCTATTGAAAAAAGTTTTATTTTCCAAGTATTTGTAATAATAATAATAGAACACATGTGAAGCAGTGTGACCAGAAATCATTGGTTTTGTTGTTTTTTTTTCTTTAACTGTCTTCTTCCTGTTTTAAAAGAAAATGTCAAGACTCATATTTCTATTTTCCTGAGGTGTGTGATTTTTCCATCCATTCTGTTGGCTTTGTTTCCCATAATATCACTTGATTTGATTTATTAACAGTACATTGTCATCTCGCTTTATTTTAAAGTGGTTTAGATGCTGTTTAACACTTTACATTAATGTAAAATATAAGTTGGAAAGCCTAATTACATCTTAGGCAGAGAAGTACTCCTGACACAATAGTCTATCTCATTCATATTTGTGTTATCATCATGAGAGCTATTGAGAGCTTTTCCAATCTTGGCATTTCAGTCTTTTTTTGGGTTAGCTTAAGAAATTCTGGCTTATTTCTGAGTCATGTAAGCTGTTAAACATTGTCTGTGTTTGCATTTATCCCATCTATAGGTCATTTGGATCCAGACTTTTTTGCAAGTGATAAAACCTCTTCTGGTAATGCCCAGATCATTGAAGAAATTAGCAATGTCTTTTCTGATAGCGAAATAGAGATCATTGGAGTTCAGGAACATGCAAGGTATGAGTTCCTTTTTCTCACTATTTTTCAGTTTTAGTTTTCTTTTATTAGAATATTTATGTTGCAAAAATTAATAAAGAAAAAATTGCTAACTTCTACTTCTCTAGTTATCCATTCATGACTGATGTCCCAAAGGTAGCAAACTTTGCACTTGTTTTTTATATTTTGCTTTTCATGGTGATATCAGAATATGTTATCATTGTTATATGTATTTAGACTAAGCTTGCAATTTGATACTGAGCATTAACAGACTAAACATATGAAATATAAAACCACAAAATATTGATATACCAATTTCATATACATCAGGGAAAACATTATTAGGAATTCAGTTTTAAGTGCATAGTATGAATAGGGAAGTACATAAAAATAATTATGTGGGTTCTTGTTTCATTTCAAAATATTCACTTTAAGCATTTAAGTAGTTTTCGATTTACATTATTAATCAATTATTGCAGAACTAAGACTGCTATGAACTTTTCAATGGATAATATGATAAGATTAGGCCCCTTTAGCCTAAAAATCAGATAATTATTCATCTTAGTTTTATTTGAAGACACAAGTTAGTTCAAAGCCTCTAACAAGATCAGGGTAACAAAGTCAGAGATTTCTCTCAAGTTTGGATAGTTAGCAGTCCAGTTGTGCTTTGCCTGTTATTCTTGGTAGGGATTTTTTGATGTCTCCATTAATCTTTAGAATATGATATTTCCTTGACTTAAGGTATCATGAAGCAATTGAACAAAGCCAGTATTTTCATATAGTATGGAGAGTTAATTTGGTGAAATAAAACCAAGTAATTACAGTGTGCACACAAGCTCCCTCTATAACAAGTCTCCTGTCTGATGAATACTTGAAGGAGGAAAAGGGGTATACGGGAGAAGGAACAGAGCTTTTCTTCATTATTCATTCACACTTCCTTGAGGAAAGGAAGCAGAAAGGGGTGCAGGACCCAATGTCCTGGGTAGAAAGTTGTACATAGAATCATAGAATCACAAGGTTGAAAAGGTCCTACAAGATCATCTAGTCCAACCGTCCTCCCATCACCATTACTACCACAAGCTACTAAACCGTATCTCGTAGCGCCTCATCCAGATGCCTCTTGAACACTGCCAGGGATGGTGATTCCACTACCTCCCTGGGCAGGCCATTACAGTTCCTGACCACCCTCTGAGAGAAAAAGTTTTTCCTTATGTCTAATCTAAATCTCCTCTGGCACAACTTGTGGCCATTTCCTTGAGTCCTGTTTGTTGCCCTGGTGAAGAGGCCAAACCCCTCCTCATCACACAGAATCACAGAATGGCCCAGGTTGGAAGGGACCTCAAGGATCATGAATCTCCAACCCCCCTGCTACAGGCAGGGCCACCAACCTCCCCATTTAATACTAGACCAGGCTGCCCAGGGCCCCATTCAACCTGGCCTTGAACACCTCCAGGGACGGGGCATCCACAACCTCTCTGGGCAGCCTGTTCCAGCACCTTACCACTCTCATAGTAAAGAACTTCCCCCTGATATCCAACCTAAATCTTCCCTCCCTCAACTTAAAACCATTTCCCCTTGTCCTGCCATCATCTACCCTTGTAAAGAGTTGCCTCCCCTCCTGTTTGTAGGCTCCCTTTAGGTACTGAAAGGCTGCAATGAGGTCACCCCGCAGCCCTCTTTTCTCCAGGCTGAAAAAGACCAGCTCCCTCAGCGTGCCTTTGTTGGGGAGGTGTTCCAGCCCCCCAGTCATCTTTGTGGCCCTCCTCTGGACCCTCTCCAGCAGCTCTCTGTCTTTCTTGTACTGGGGGGCTCCAGACCTGGACACAGTACTACAGACGGGGCCTCACAAGGGCAGAGTAGAGGGGGACAATCACCTCCCTGTCCCTGCTGGCTACCCCTCTTCTGATGGAGCCCAGGATACCATTTGCTTTCCAAGCTTCAAGAGCACACTGCTGGCTCATTAAGTTTTTCATCTATCAAGACCCCCAGGTCTTTCTCTGCAGGGCTGCTCTCAAGGACTGCTCCTTCCAGTCTGTATAAATGCCTGGGATTTCTCTGACCTAAGTGCAAAACCTCCCTTCAGGAAGTTGTAGAGTGCAATGAGGTCGCCCCTGAGCCTCCTCTTCTCCAGACTAAACAATCCCAGCTCCCTCAGCCACTCCTCAAAAGACTTGTGCTCCAGACCCCTCACCAGTTTTGTTGCCCTTCTCTGTACACGTTCCAGGGCCTCAATGTCTTTCTTGTAGTGAGGGGCCCAAAACTGAACACAATACTCGAGACATGGCCTCACCAGTACAGGGGGATGATTACCTCTACATTCCTGCTGGCCACACTATTTCTAATGCAGGCCAGGATGCCGTTGGCCCTCTTGGCCACCTGGGCACACTGTCGGCTCATGTTCAGCCGAGCATCAACCAACACCCCCAGGTCCCTTTCCTCTTCAGAGTCATCCAGCCACTCATCCCCAGGCCTGTAGCGCTGCATGGGGTTGTTGTGGCCAAAGTGCAGGACCCGGCACTTGGTCTTGTTGAACCTCATCCCATTCACCTCAGCCCAGCGATCCAGCTGATCTAGATCCCTCTGAAAGGCCTCCCTACCCTCAGGCAGATCAACACTACCTCCCAACTTGGTGTCATCTGCAAACTTACTGAGGGTGCACTCAATCCCCTCATCTAGGTCATCAATAAAGATATTAAACAAGATAGGCCCCAGTACTGACTCGTGGGGGACACCACTTGTAACGGGTCACAAGCTGGACTTAACTCCATTAACCTGTTGGGCACAGCTCTCTACCCAGTTCCTTACCCAAAGAAGAGTATACCTGTTCAGGCCACGGGCAGGCAGTTTCCCCAGGAGAATACTGTGAGAAACCGTGTGTCTAGCTCCAATTTATAGGAGGGAGATGAGGTTCTTTTAATATCTGTATACCCGGCGTAAGATTAAGAAACAACGATTCAAATGTTGGTCCAACCAGTTTATTATAAATCCTAATCAGGGAGACAGGGAAGGGAAGGAGGGCAATAGAAAAGATAGGAAAGAAGCAAGAATCGCATGAAGTGGGGATAGTCACCACCAGGATCCAGCAGCGGTCCCGTTGTACGACGTTTCGAAGGTCCGAGGCAGAAGCAGCAGGGGGAGAGAGAAGCAGCGTGGCTGGCCTTGGGCAGCAAGCAGGTAGCAGGAAGAAGTCACAGAGCCAATCCAGGAGGAAGCAGCAGGACTCAGGTAGCAGGCCCAGGAGAGTCCGTCAGCATGCAGGAATTCCGTAGTGAGGAATCTGATGGCAGACACCTTTGTTCTTCTTCAGCATCGTGGTAGAGCGCAGAGCAAGTCCAGGAGGGAGAGAGCGCAGAGCGAGTCCGGGAGGGGGAGAGAGAGGTCGTGAGGCTTCTCATGGCAGAAACCTCTTCTTCATGATGAATCTGTTGCCAGAAAACCTCAGGTTCTTCTTCATGAGGAATCTGTTGCCAGAAAACCTAAACCTCATGGTTTTCGATTCCTACTTTTTCTCCTGACTATGTGACATCCCTGGGCACTTGAGCAAGAGTCATGTGAGTACCCCCTGAGATGGCCATCTTTCTTAAGATAAGTCCACACAAAGACCGCTTCACAGCTATTAAGCTGCAGCTTATCTCTCTCTCTCATTGCCCCTGGCCTTGTCCATCTGTGTCCCTCAGACAAAGGATTTCACAACCCTTGCCCAGGACTTGTCCATCAACATTCTCCAGACAAAGGATTTCACAACCCCTGCCTAGAACTTCCTTGGACTTGTTCATCTGTGTCCCCAGCAAGCTTTGAGACAATGATGTAAAGGAATAATATCTTACACCGTGTCAAAGGCTTTTCTGAAGTCTAGGTAGACCACATCAACAGCCTTTCCCTCATCTACCAGTCTGGTCACCCAGTCGTAGAAGGAGATGAGGTTGGTCAAGCACAACCTGCCTTACACAAACCCGTGTTGGCTGGGCCTGATGCCCTGGATGCCACGCACGTGCCATGTGATCTCACCCAAGATGATTTGCTCCATAACTTTCCCTGGTACCTATGTCAGACTGACAGGCCTGTAGTTCCCCAGATTCTCCTTACGGCCTTTCTTGTAGATGGGAGTCACATAAGCAAGCCTCCAATCCTCTGGGACCTCTCCAGATAACCAGGAGCACTGATAGATGGCAGAGAGCAGCTTGGCAATCACCCCCGCCAACTCCCTCATCACCCTAGGGTGGACCCATCTGGTCCCATGGACTTGTGACAGTCCAGATGGAGGAGGAGCTCTCTGACCGTCTCCACCTGAATCACCGGGGGGTCTATTCTGCGTAGCATCTCAGACTTCTAGATCAAGGTATAAAGTGCCCTGAGGATAGCTGATCCGACTATTAAAGACAGATGTAAAGAAGGTGTTGAGGACCTCAGTCTTCTTATCCTCAGTGGTCACATTCCCTGCTGCATCAAGTAAAGGATGGCAATTCTCCTTGGTTCTTCTCTTACCACTGATATATTTGTAAAAGGATTTCTTGTTCTCTTTTACTGCAGTGGTCAATCTGAGTTCAAGTTGGGCTTTTGCCTTCCTAACTTTCTCCCTGCATACCTTAGCAACCTCCTTGTAGTCTCCCCAAGTAGCCTGTCCCTTTTTCCAGAGGACATAGACTCTCTTTTTCTTCCAGAGTCTCAACAGTAGTTCCCAGTTCATCCACACTGGTCTTCTTCCCCTATGGCTCACCTTACGGCATTCAGGGACAGCCTGGTCATGTACCTTTAAGATTTCCATCTTGAGGAGCATCCAGGCTTCCTGGACCCCTTTACCCTTCAGGAGTGACTCCCAAGGAACCCCTGCAACAAGCATCCTGAACAGGTTGAAGTCCACCCTCTTGAAGTTCAAGATAGCAGTTTTGCTAGACAGCCTTCTGACATCACCAAGAATAGAGAATTCTACAGTTTCATGGTCACTCTGTCCAAGACAGTCCCCAACCTTCACATCTCTCACCAGTCCTTCTCTGTTAGTGAAGAGCAGGTCTAGCAGGACACCACCCCTGGTAGGCTCTCCTACCAGCTGCATAAGGAAGCTATCTTCCACACACTCTAGAAACCTCCTGGAGTGCTTCCTCTGCGCTGTATTATATTTCCAACATATATCAGGGCAGTTGAAGTCTCCCACAAGAACGAGCGCTGGCGATCGCGTGACTTCCACAAGCTGCTCATAGAATGCCTCTTCCTTCTCTTCATCCTGATTAGGCAGTCTATAACAGAACCCCACCAGGATGTCCCCCCTACAGGCCTTCCCCCTGATCTTTATCCATAGACACTCAACTTCATCATTCCCAACCCCAAGCTCTTCAACATCAAAACACTCTTTAATATAAAGAGCCACACCACCACCCTTCCTTCCTTGTCTCTCCCTTCTGAAGAACTTGTAGCCATCCATCACAGAACTCCAGTCATGGGAGTGGTCCCACCATGTTTCGGTAACAGCAACAAGGTCATATTTAGCCTGCCACACAATCGCTTCCAGCTCCTCCTGCTTGTTGTCCCTGCTGTGTGCATTGGTGAAGATGCACTTCAGCGGAGTCATCTGTCTCACCCCCAGCTCAAGCATTGTTCCCCTAGGCTCATCTCTTGTGAGCCCTGTTTTGTCCCCTTCGCGTCATAGCTATTTTAAAGCTCTTTCCATTAGCCCTGCTAGCTCCTGCTCTAGGATTGGTTTCCCCCTTTGAGATAGGTGGGTTCCATGCATGGACGACAGGCCAGGGGCTGAGTAAACTGCCCCATGGTCAAAAAAAACCAAAGTTCCTACCTCGACTCCAGCCTCTGAGCCAATTATTCATTACCTGTGTTTTCCAAGCCCGCTCCATGTCCTTCACTGCCCGTGAAGGTATAGAACAAAAGATCACTTGTGCTCCTGCTCCTTGAACTAAATGCCCTAAACCCCTGAAATCTCTTTTCATAGTTTGCAGGCTTCTCTGAGCGATTTCATCACTGCCCACCTTAACTATGAGTAATGGGAAGTAATCAGTGGACCAAACCAGCTTTGGGAGTTTTCTAGTTATGTCCCTGACCTGGGCCCCAGGAAGGCAGCACACTTCCCGCTGGCTCGGGTCCAGTCTGCAAATGGGGCCCTTCGTTCCTCTGAGAAAGGAGTCGCCCACCACAACCACCCTTCTTTTTTTCCTGATAGAGGCAGTCTCAAGGTGTGGGGGTGATCACCTCTCCTTAGGCTTCCTCCTAGGCAGATCCTCCCTTGCCTCCCCACTCACCTCCCCTTCAATTTCCAGCATCTCAAACCTGTTGTTTAGTGGGATCTGAGGAAGCAGGGTAGGCAGGCAGGGGGTGCACCCATGATGCTGAGCCGGGACTCTTTTCCAACCCTCCTCATCTGTCAGGTCTGTCTGACTGTGACAGGGTAGGGGGTCCACCACTTTTCTGGGGATATCTCCCTGGCACCCTTCCCTCCAGCACGCCAGTAAGTCCAGATAGATACAGATACACACAGATAGTGTAGATGCAGATCAGTGCTGTTGGGTGTGAAAAATAACATGAAACTTTAAGGTGCTGAATGAAGAGAGATTTAGTCTTAGCTTCTAGGACAGTTAAAGTCTTCTCATGGCTAGCCTGGTTGTTATCCAGCAGGCCCAGGGCTTAGAGAATCTTTGTGCTGATGCTTAGTGACACAAACTCATCCTCCTCTGCTATTTCATGTAAATCTACTTAATACTACATACACACAGCCCTTCTGCTTGAGGTCCCCAAGTCAAACATTTCCCATGCTGTTTTCCTTGCTTGTGTTTACCATGTAGGAGAATGGGAAATTCAGTAAATGCAGAGTTGCTGTTTAAAATCAGTTTTAGTAGATAGGGACCAAGATAATCTCAGTAAAGAAAGATATATAGCATGCTCTTCTGGTGCTTTCCTTTTTCATGTAACCACTTTGCCATTTCTCAAAGAGTAGTTCTTACTGGTTCCATTGAATTTTTGCACATTTTGATTGTTTCAATCCTATTTAGAGTTTTATTTCTCTTGCAGGTCTAGGCTTGCAGTTATGAAGTATTGATGGGCTTCTTACAGGGTTGTAATTTGGAAAAGGTTTAGGTTTTTTGTCAGTATTTTTGCATGCTTAGTACTGTGTCTGGATTCAGTTCTTTTGCTTACAGTGTTTTTATTGTGGTCAATACTCCATGCTGTCATTGGATTGGTGTGAGTTGTGACACTCAAGGGTTCGTCTGACATTTGTAGTTTTTTGGACAGCTAGTGAATTGGTGACGTTTCTCATCATCAGAGTATTGCTTGGCATTTACTTAGTACACTGAGTCATGCTTTTTAGTCTGATTTTTGTCCAATAGATTTTTTTAATCACGCATGCATATAAGACACTCTTCCTCTGTTATTTTTTCTTTTTTTTTTTTCCTTTATTTTTATTGCCTTTACTTTTCATCTTCCCCTTAGCTACAAGCGTGTTCTCTAAGCTAATGTTTAATTGGATATTTTGTTATTGGCTGTTTGCTTGATTTGTTGGAGGATAACTTTTTTTTGCAAGGTATCATTTTTATGAGCTAATTCATAGTCTATTTTTTTTTTCTTCTTCAGGGAGAAAAGTTAGTGCTAGCTTTGCCTAAGCATTAAGGACTGTTTTGTATCGGAATGATGAACCATAATCCCTAAGATTGAACACTGTAATTAGTTTGCTTTGGCAACAATCTTTACTTGTCGGTTATACTTTAAAATATTTCTTCTTAAAAGAAAGTTTAAAAAAATCCTCTCTATTTGTTAGATTTCCAATCTCTTTTTACTAATTCTTTGTAGATACATATTTTATTATTTATTTTTAAGGTTGAAGATGTAATAAAATAGTAATTCTGAGCATACAAAACTAAATTGCATATGAGAAGGAAATGAGACATTTATATTCTGATAGGTTAGAGCTTGGAGAATGAGCTTTTTCATTCTATTTCTTTCTCCAACCAGAGATGGAAAAAAAAATAAAATGTAAGTGTCAGGAATATTTGACCAGTGCAGGAAATGTGGGCTTCTTCACAAGGAGATGGGAAAAGATTACCCCAGCAGCCAAAAATATCTTGCTTAGGTATGCAGGCAGGAGCAGCTGCAGCCACCACCGATGCTTACAAGAACAAAACAATTTTTGGAGTACAATGTATATAAAGTTTTACTAGCAGTTTTTTAGGATTTCCAGACATGAATGGAATGACCATCCTAATTCCTGTCATCACTTCATATAACAAAATTAGCCTCCTTCATTTTGATTTTTTTTCTAGTTACTAGCTTGTACTTCATTTGCCACATATCTGTTATCACTATAATAGGTTAAAATGCCATTCAAATAAGTAGACGTACCTCACTTCAGCAAGGCACTTGAGTGTATACTTATCTTCAAATACATGATTCAGTCTCATTGACTGTTATCACTGAAGGCTTAAATGTTCTGTTGAAGTGGGGCTGTACTGTTAGCAGGGAGTATTTCGCAGCATTTCTGTAATTCTTAGTTAAGATGACCAAAGAAAAATCAACTGTAATTGCTTTATTGTTGTCATGAAGTTGTTGTTATGTCCTTATTGCAACAGTTTTCATTTCAAGCCTTGCTTTAAATTTGCCTCTTAAAAATTCCAATGGGTAAAACTGCTAACAGGAAATGGAATGCTTCTGAATAATGCATGGTAGTACACATGATGGGGCATCATTCTCCAGGATCCTTGAGATCCATGCACATATTTCGTAGGGAACATCATTTTACATCCACTGACAGAATTCAACCCAAAGTATGAATTAAAGTCTGATCTCCGCTTGGTGAACTTGTAGATCAGTGAGTGTTTAAGATGTCATGGCCTCTGCAAATGGAAAAACCCCAAGGAAATTTTGAGGAGATACGTGTTATTAAGATGCATAAGGGATAAAACACTGCAGCTAAGAATCTTGTGCCTGAATTCAGTAGTAGCTTTAATGCTTTTTGCTTTTTGCCTTGCTACAGGTGTGTGCATCCTAGGAGAGGTGTGATCCAGAGTGTGTCTTCCTGGAAGCATGGCTCAGGCTCACAGTACATTAACACTCAGCAAACACAATCATGGACAGCTGTGACTCCCCAGCAGAATTGGTCTTCGCCCCCAGAAATAGTAGACCTCACTTTGGATGAGGATACCAGATGCAAATATCTACTGTAATGCAATGTCACTGTGTTTCTGTCCCTATCCCTTCTCCTTTTGTGGCACAGAAGTCATAGCTTCAGCTTCAGAATTCCTATTCCTGGCACTACGAGATTCAAGCTCATGAAGTTTTCCATTTCCATAAGAGGTAGTATAATTTTAACATGATGTAAAATGTTGTGGGGGTTTTTTGCTTTTGCCTTGTCAAAGGAGGATTCTTCCCAAAGTTAAAACCCAATAGCTCCAAATTTAAAGCACATCTATATTTACTAATTTGTGTGTTAATTTGAAGTAATAATTGTGTACAGAGTTATGTCTTTCCACCCTTCCCCACCTGCAACTTCAGAACATTTTTAATTTATCAGTATATTGAGTTTGTAAGTAGCAGTTAGTGTTTTGCTGCGTGAGCATCGGTAGTTTTGAGAAATGCTGTGTACTCACTGATTTCAGTGGAACTGGAGGTATTCTGCCCACAGTTTGGATGGGCGTATGCTCCACTGGGTGAAACACTGGCTGGATGGCCGAGCCCAAAGAGTTGTGGTGAATGGAGTTAAATCCAGTTGGCGGCCAGTCAGGAGCGGTGTCCTCCAGGGCTCAGTACTGGGACCGCTTCTATTTAACATCTTTATTAATGATCCCGATGAGGGGATTGAGTGCACCCTCAGTAAGTTTGCAGACGACACCGAGTTGGAAGTGAGTGTTGATCTGCCTGAGAGGAGAAAGGCACTACAGAGGGACCTGGATAGACTGGATCGATGGGCCAAGGTTAACTGTATGAGTTGCAATAGGGCCAAGTGTCGGGTCCTGCATTTTGGTCACAACAACCCCAGGCAACCCTACTGGCTTGGGGAGAAGTGACTGGAAAGCTGCCTGATGGAAAGGGACCTAGGTGTACTGATGGACAGTCGGCTGAATATGAGCCAGCAGTGTGCCCAGGTGGCCAAGAAGGCCAATGGCATCCTGACTTGTATCAGGAATGGTGTGGTGAGCAGGACTAGGGAAGTAATCCTGCCCCTGTACTTGACACTGGTGAGGCCTCACCTCGAGTACTGTGTTCAGTTTTGGGCACCTCACTACAGAAAGGACATGGAGGTGCTGGAGCAGGTCCACAGAAGGGCAACAAGGCTTGTGAAGGGCTTGGAGAATATGCCCTAGGAGGAGAGACTAAAGGAACTGGGGCTGTTTAGTCTGGGGAAAAGGAGGTTGAGGGGAGACCTTATTGCACTCTTCCAATATCTGAAAGGTGCTTACAGCGAGAGCAAGGCTGGTCTCTTTTCACTGGTGACAGGTGACAGGATGAGGGGTGTTGCTGTGAATGTTACGATCACACTGTGTCGCCCTTTGCTTAACTGATTAACCCCCCAATTAGCACTAAGAACTACTAAGAACTACTAGCACACACCAATATGGTGAAGGAGAATGGCCGATTTATTACTGTGTGACTTCTGCTTAAATACATTAATCTTCTACTTTGTCTACACCCCTTAAGCATGCATTGTCCAGTCACTGAGCAGGGGAGGCTCCTGTCGCGTCACATCCCGATAGCCCCGTGGTGCCTAATACAACATCTCCCCCTCCCCATGCTCGATAAAGCTTTGCCCCGTTACAATGCAAACGCAACTTTCCTACGCCTATCTAAACCTATATACCTAAACCCCATCCCCGACTATAACTTATCGTGAAATCTATAATACTGTGTGTGTTGATCAGAGATCTGTCTATCATGTGACTTAGACATTACTGAACACATCCCATAAGGCACTGAATAATAGCATAGTGCAAATAGAGACTAAAGGTGCTAGGCCTATAGTTTCAAGTATCAAGTTTCAAGCATCTGTGTAAACTACGGTCCAATCCCACCAAATAGTCCCCGAAGCCAATCCCCAAACGGGTTGACCTGTTCTTTTATCTTCCGAGTATGTCCTTTGATCCATTCCAGCTTCTTGTGTACAAATTCGCTGGGGTCACTCAGGTTGAAGCAGCACATACCTCCCACATCTTGGCATAGATGCGCTGTGCTAAGAGATGAACCCCTTCCCCAGGATTTCCCAGAGTTAGAAAGAGTGTAACAGACATACTACACAGACCCATCTTGTTCTTAAGCAATGGTTCCTTGTTCCACGGTGAGTCTCTTGGTCATTCAGGCTCTGGCTTCGGTCTCTCCACCAGGAGCTTCTGTAAAGAAAGAGCTCTTATCTTGTTCACTATAAGAATGCGAGAAATGATTGACAGCTTTATTTTTGAGGTCCGGTCTAACCTTCCGTAATGGAACCCATAAAATTTTGCCCATCTCTTCATGTTTTACTGCAGCAAATCCTCTTCCCCATACTAATATTCTCCAGCCTGTCTCCCATGTACTGCTGTCCACTCTAACCTTGACCGGAGGCCCCTTGCTTAAGATCTTGGGTTGCCAGTGTTTCTGCACGGGAGTTCCAGTGCAATCTCCACGTTCAAAGTGATTCAAGGCGTATAGAGCTTTTGCTAGGATCTCAGCCTGTCTGGCAACAGGGATCCTGTCCCTATATCCGTCCTCCTCCCCAAGAATGCATATTTTGTCTTTGAGGAGGCGGTTGGCATGCTCTATGATTGCTTGTCCCTGAGAGTTGCCAGGGATGCCTGTGCTATGGGATATGCCCCATAGTGCTAGCCATTCTTGGGTTAAGCGTGAGACGAAACAGGACCCATTATCAGTCTTAATCTGCCTAGGTAAGCCCATTACAGCAATGGCAGCAGCCCAATGGTGTTGTGCTGCAGACGAGTTAGACTTGGTATGCTGCGTAGCTATGATGATAGTAGAAGAAGCATCCACCATAACCATGAGCCAGGGACGGGGAGACAGATGTGGCTCCCACGTAAAATCTGACTGCCAAATTTGTAGCGGTCCAAGACCACGAGGGTTAACCCCAGCTCCTATCACTGGTGCCAAATTACAGTGGGGACATGCCTGGACGACATCGCATGCTACAGATAAAGGAATAGAGCATGTTCTGGCTAGTGCACGAGCGCCTATGTGAAGAGAAGCATGAAGGTCATGGGCTTCTCTAATCGTGAATACAAGTGTACAGGCGGCTTTGTCCACCACAGCATTCCCTGTTGTAAAGAAACCTGGTACCTCGGAATGGCTGCGGACATGCAGAATGGCCACAGGAGCCGAGCGAGAAGCCAGGGCCTCTTCCAGAAGGCCAGCGGCCTCAGAGCTTGGATGTCCTTCTTGGCCCATATGAGCAAGTAGTTTGGCTGTAAAGGCAGAATCAGTGACAGTGTTACATGAGATCTCACGTCAGAGGCAAAGCGCAATTGCTACAGCCATTACTTCGATCATCTGCACACTAGCTCCCCGATTAGTAAATACAGCAGTTCCCCAACTGTTATCCGTGTCCTGCCAAACCACTGCCCCCTGACCGGTAGTCGAAGAAGCATCTGTAAACAGAGTAGGTCCGTCGAGCAGAGAAGTCAGGACACGAGATCGAAGAGAGATTCCTAGAGGCCTGGCTAAATCAAAAATAGGAAGTGAGTCGGAGTACTCAATGCTCCCTCCGAAGCCCTGTAAAGCTGTGAGAAGAGCCTCAGAGAGCGGTTACACGTCACGAAACAAGCTCTGCAGATATATCAGATCAAGCTCTCTTGCCAGGGCCCGCAATGATAGCAGTCGGGATTTTCTGAGTAGCATTGCTAAAATCTCAAGCCATGAGGTATAAGCTCGCATAGGCTGCATCGAGAACAACCACCACAGAGGTTGTGGCTTAGCATCAAGGGTATGGCCCAAAATAACGGCCGCACCGGCCTCGCATTGAGTCACTGCTATTTCAAGATCTAAGTCGGGCTTGTACCGAGCGAGCGTATTCTCCATGCAGCTATGCATGATCTCTTGCCAAGCTGCGACCATTTCATCGGTCAAGTCCCTATGTTCCTTTGGGTCAGAGCCCTTTAGCTGATCATAAAAGGGCTTCATTAGTCGAGGGGGTATTCCCAGGGTACTGCGAACCCACTGAAGGGCTCCTACCAGTTTCTGCACATCCCATAGGGTCTTAATGTGTGGTCGAATGGTAAGACCCATTGGCTGGACCATTTCCGGACCGAACTTATACCCCAGGTATTCCACTCCTGGACCCCTCTGTATCTTCTGCTCTGAAATGGTGAAACCAGCAGTGGTAAGCGTGGTCATCACTTGTGATTCGAGCATTTGCAGCCCTAACTCAGTTGGAGTGGCGAGCAAGAGGTCATCCATATAATTTGAGATCAAATACTGAGGGAGATCTCTTCTAACCGAGCGCAACACTAGCTATCACTAGCTGACACATAGTAGGAGAACATGTCATCCCTTGCGGAAGGACACGCCACTGAAATCTCTCAGTGAGACCCAGGTTATTGAGCGTTGGTACCGTGAAAGCGAACGCTTCCCGATCCTCTTTCGCAAGAGGAATAGAGAAAAAGCAATCTTTAAGATCAGTGACCACCAGTGGCCATCCTCTGGGTATGGCTGACAGTACTGGCCTGTCTTTTCCACACTGTTGACAGGTGACACTGTCCCTTTCCCCATCCTTAATGGTCTTACACTGGGCCTTAATGTGGCCGTACTGCCCACACCGGAAGCAGGGACCCTTAGGCGATGTTGAAGCCCCAGACATTGCGTCAGCAAGAGCGGCTGCTGGGCCCTCATTAGTCAGGGGAGTGGATTTCTGTTTGCCTAGTACATATTTAATGATCTCTCCCGGAGTGGTGATCTCTCCAGGGGCCGTACGAAGCAGATCTTTAATATCCTCAAGGAACCTTTGCTTAAGGCAGTCCACAATTACAGGGCCATGAACAGCTCTGGGTAAGTCTGATCCCTCAACCGCCTTAATTAACCTATCAGCAAAGTCTTGGAATGATTCAGTCGGGCCTTGGATTATTTCCGTCCACGGTGTGGATGGTTCTGTGCAGCGGGCAAACCTCCTGAAGGCCCCTAAGGCCGCATCAGTAGTCGCTATTAATTCTCCTGGGCGCAACTGAGCTAACTGAGCGCATGGGGTAGCCATGCCTGGTGCTGATCCTGTAAGCCTCAGCATGTCCGTGCTGTGCACGGGCTGACCTGGATTGTTTTGCGCGGCTGCTATTACCCGCCTGAGTTCAACCAACCATTCCTCTTTCCAAAGTGTATATTGTACAGGTTTGAGTGCTATGCGCATGAGGTTCTCAATATCATATGGGAGCATAGGGCCCAGTTCGGTTAGGGCCTCTAATGCGTTCAATGTTAGAGGTGATTTCAATCCCTCTTTCTCTATCGCTTCTATTAACCGAGCAATTCCCTTTGGGTCTAATGGAACCCATTCTGGTCCCTCTTCCCCAGCTATTACAGGGAATACGGTAACCAAACTCCTATTTCGTAGCTCCTCTCTAACTTTTTGCCAGTCAGTGACACACCCACTTCTCGCCCCATCAGGGGTGTCACCCTGCCTACTGTTCTGCCTACTATCCGCCCGTTGGCGAAGGGCCCCACCACCCCTGGTCTGCACCACCCCCGGCACCACCTCCGATTCCGCCTTTGTCTCCACCCCTGTAAGTGTGCTGAAATTTCGCCAGGAAGGATACAGAGACTGCTGAGAATATGGAGGAAGGGATTCAAGGTCTTGCGATAAGGTGCTGCCTGATAA